>JAQFZF010000427.1:0-18041 GCA_034695365.1 Enchytraeus norvegicus
CAGAGAAGCCGTAGTAGCCGGCGTCCCTCATATGTACGTCATGTACCGTGAGTTCATGGTGAGTGTGTGTAGAGTCAGTAGTGGCCTCGAATCTACGATCTGTACTTGAAATAAGTACATACGCTGAATAGAATCAGCCTATTCTAACTTAAATTATAAATTATATTGGCTTAGGAGGCCATAGCTAACTACATAGCCTACTATACAATACAATGAGAATTTTATTTACGGTTCCTCAACCGAAGGCGATGTCAGGGACGTCTCAAGCAGACTGTGTAACTGCAAGCGGTTCTATACCACCAGAACACACCTGCCAATTGAATACACAGACCGAAGAGAAAGCGATATCCTAAACAGTGCAAGTCCATTAGCCAGAGCAAGAGAGTCTGATTAAACAGATCTAAGGAGGAAACAAATTGGCTTCAGCTTGGAAGTTTGTAATACATGTACATGACCGAATATCATGTGGCTAAGAATTCCATAGTGTTTGAGCGGTAAAACTGAAAGATCGCCTACCTATAGCTGATCGTATATCGGGGATAGTAAGGAGATTAGTACCAGATGAGCGTAGACTGCCAGATGGTTGATAAAGGGTGAGATTAGCTCAACGAGATATGTAGCCTAGGTTTACCAAAGTTAATAATTTTAAAAGTTAGAGAGGCAATCTTGTATTTTATGCGTTCTGAGATATAGTTGATTGGTATCGTGCCATATTCATTACTAAACGTTAAGCTGAGCTGATCCCATCCTCAGCGATGGCAGCCCACAGCCAGAGGTAACAAAAACATTAATCTGACGTTGAGGTCGCCAGCCCCACTCTTTATTAAATCCATTGGTACTTTATTAGCTAGATAAGGTATAGTGTGCTTTCTCTGACGGCCTAATGTATTGTAAGCTATGTCATTGTACTTTTTTTACATTTGAAATTAACATAGTTTTCTCTCTCTCTCTCGCGCGCTCTCTCTCTCTCTCTCATTGGATCATATACGCCAGACCGTGGTTACCAACGCAATCTTCTGTAGCAGTCAACAGCAACAGAAACTGCGTAATAAGAGTGCTACCATCATACATGGCAATATCGAGCAGTGTTAAGCCAAAGCCAAACCGATAAGCAGAAAAAGAAATGTCCAACGGTGCAAAGCAAAAAAATCAGAAAAAGAAAAGAAATGAATGGACGATAGTGAGTCAAGCAGCCATAAAGCAAAGTGCCACAACCGATGTGGCAGCCTAGACAGTCACAGTAGACAGGCACCCACTATGTACTAATTGTTCCCAATTAACCGACCCACGAACGTTGGAGGCATGGTTGACCCGTTGCAATAGTAGGCCTACCACACGTTTAAATGATTTCTTTATTTATTACATCAACTGATTTATTATAATATACATGGTCACGTAACGTTAACTACAAATGTAGTTGAATGACGTGGTTAATTTTCTTGCTTATCACTATTGTCACTGTTTGATGGCCGAATCGGTTGGGCAGTAGACACTTACCTGAGAAGTAGATATATAGGCTACTTGTTCAATTCATAGTCGCTTCAGTCTCTGGTAGTATTCTTGTGTCGATAACAGACATTTAACTTATATTTTTCTGCTGAAGCTAACGATACAATAAGGGGCCGTCCGTAAAAGACGGGGAGGGGGGGGGGGGGGCGAGCAAAAGCGGACCAATGCGGACATGGTTAGGAGGGTGGTAAGAGCCGTGCGGTTTTGTAAGTAAAAAATGGATATTTACGTTTAAAAACGAGAAAAAATGATGCGCGTGAGCGGAAGAAAAGGTTTAAGTCAAAAATTGCTGGTTATGAATCAAAATTCTCACGAAAAATCTACTTATATGTGTTATTTTTGGTCCGAAACGCGGACGTCCGCAAACTGGGGGGGGGGGGGGGTTGGGCCAAAGCGGACGTGTGCGGATCAGTGGGGGGAGGGGGGTCAAAAGTTCAGAATTTTTCCGGACGTCTTTTATGGGCGGCCCCTAAGATAGCTTTGACTCCTCCATTTATTACATGTCTTTTGATTTTTGGTCCGGGAAATTTTAGAATACTCCTACCAGTAACTGCACCTGTTTGTAAGAGCCAACATACCTAGATACGGTGATGGCTTATGGAATATTTTGCATATGACCTGCAATCTGGAAGAACTGGATGACCTGTAATCTGGACACCGGGTAGCTACATAAAGAGTGGCTAGTTACAGGCTTACTACGTAACTCGTCTCGCATGAATATCTATTGTGTTTTAGTTTTACTTCTTCTCTTACAGTAAATATTTAATAGCGGAGTATGAAGTAGATACTTAGCATGCTTTGGCCACAACCGATGTGAGAGACACCTACACGTTTAGAATTGAGCTATCAATTTTATAACCTGCCATCTTGCCACTTGCTGTTCACAGTTCACTGCAGTACCTGCGTTCGTATCCTCTTAAAGTACATGTACAGCTATAGGTTGGTATCTACTAAAGACTCCCGACTCTCCCGAGTGTCAACACAGGAATAAATAATGTGAAACAAACGAAATTATAAAATGTACTATAAATTAACCGGATAAGAGCTTTCATACCTTCTTTAACTTCCGTCCATTTTCCACTGCCAACAACGTCATTAAAAAACCAGGTTACACGTCCAGGGATGACACTGTCAATTCTAAATGTGACCGATTGACCTTCTGGAACGAAGATACTTGAAACACCGAGGGTGCAGGCAGTCAGTGACAGGTACACAAAGAAGCCAAATTGGCCTTTCGGAATTTTTGTTTCTGCTTTCTGCATGACTTTACAATGAGATATATTTTATTAAGTTTCTATTCTGTAGACAAACGTGAATGCATATATATTTTCAGTTTTCTTATTGGCCAAGACAGGTCGCTGTAGTTTTTACAAACTACATATATATTAGGCCCATTTTTCAATTTGATACAAATTCCTAATGTAGGCCCATGGTATGTTGGGCTTATTTACCTTTCGTACTACAGCACGGACTCCCATTGAGAGGGTGGGGGGGGGGTGATGGAGCGGATCGCACCTTTACTGAGATAGGGGGGGGTTGTGACAAACTAAAATGAAGAGTTTGGGGGGGAACCATCACATAGGCCTATTCGACTTTTTGTTTGGGGGAGAAGCACTTCAACATGCTTGGGGGGATGGGGGCCCCTGCGCTATGGTGAATCCGAGGCTCATTGGTTGGCGTATCGTCCAGTTTGTATCGAATTTGACGCATGAGGTCCGAGTTTCTATTATTGATGGTGTTCACCAGTGAGTAAGTTAACGGATGTACAACGGGCTAACCAAACCCTTCATCCCACCGTGGGTCGATTAATTGGAAGCAATTAGTAAGTCCTACTTCGGAAGATTTGCGACTGTTAGCACAGGTCGGTCGCCTATGGTATGTGTGTTGCAATCGCTCAGAATCGGGAGCAATTCCACGCCTACGCCCTGTAACGAATATGGCACACCATCTTTACCTGTACAACAGTGATCCAAGGCTAGACACGAGCAGTCTTCGTCGGGACTATTCTACAATTTTCTCTTATTCTGCATCGTTAAGTTTAGTTTTTAATAAAACATTAATTAGAAACCCGTATGCTATATTACAGTCAACGACTAATTCAAAAATCGGTACTCTTGGCAACGGCGATCCCAAAATTCCAATTCACGTCATGATTTTCTTGAAATTTACACCAAAAGCGAAAAATGACTAAATCTAATTTATTTAAAAAAATCTAATTTATTTAATTTCAAAGATTAATTACATCTACTTGGCGTTGCTAAAAGACTAAACAAAAAGGCAATTGGATATGGATCAGCCTAATTCGTAATGTCTCCACGTAAGGAGTGGATGACCTATGGACTTGCAAGATCTTGTGAGACAAAATCCATACTTCATTAGCAAATGAAAATTTGAAAACTAATGAATCAAAAGTTAAATATATCAATTATAGAAATAAGCTAGAAACACTTTTAGAAAAAGCTGAAAAAGATTTTTATGCAAAAAAATTAAATGAATGTCATGGCGATCCGAAAAGAACCTGGAAAAGTATTAATAATTTAGTTAACAAGAAGAATCATGATCATTCCACCGACTCAAAAGAATTTATGTATAATAACAATAAATTGACAGATAAAGCAATCATAGTGGAACAATTTAATGATTATTTTGTAAACATCGGTAGAAATCTGTCAGTAAAATTCCAAATTCCAGCAACTCCTTCTCACACTACATGACGAAAAATGTCACAAATATGGAATCATGTGCACGGTATCTATCAACTTCACAAGAGATTATTGATATAGTTCAAAATTTGAAAAGTAGTGATAGTACTGGAATTGACGAAATTTCTACGAAGTTATTGAAAAGTGTTATCAGCTGCATTACTGAGCCACTATCCAGAATCATAAATATGTGTATAGATAATGCAATATTTCCTGATAAAATGAAAATTGCGAAAGTTTGTCCTATCTATAAGTTAGGGACAAAAAAGGAATTTATAAATTATAGACCGATAAGCATATTGACCAGCTTTTCTAAAATTTATGAACGAATCATAGCAAATCGCATGTCATCATACTTGGAGAGAAATCATATACTAGCGAAATCACAGTATGGCTTTAGGAAAAACCATTCCACTTATATGGCCATGTTGCAATTATACGAAAAAGTATCTGAAGCGATTGATAAAAATGAATTCTGTGTCGGAATATTTATAGACTTGTCTAAAGCCTTCGACACGATAAATCAAGACATTTTGTTACAAAAACTAATGTCTATGGTATTAGGGGGACAACCAAATCACTTAATAAAGAGTTATTTACAATATCGAAAACAGTATGTAGAATATGGACATTGTCAATCTTGTATGAAAAATATCACTTGTGGTGTTCCCCAAGGTTCAATATTGGGGCCTTTATTATTCCTGTTGTACATTAATGATATGTCTGAAATTAGCAAATTATTGCACTTTATCCTTTTTGCAGATGATACCAATATTATATATTCTAATCGTGATCTATGGCAACTAATAAAAATAATTAATAGGGAATTAATAATCTTAGCGGACTGGTTTAAAGCAAATAAACTTTCTCTAAATATAAAAAAACAAATTACATGTTATTTGGGTTTAAACTCGTTCCTTTGAATAATGAAATGAATGAAACGCAGTTTCAAATTACAATTGAGAATGAAAGTATTACAAGAGTTGATTCTACTAAATTTCTTGGTGTAATTGTTGATAAAAAATTAACTTGGCAACAGCACTTAACATACATTTTACTAAAAATCTCCAAATTGCTTAATATTCTTAGAAGACTAAAACATAAACTACCTAATAAATGCCTCATGTCCCTATATTGTAGCTTAATTTATCCACATTTAAATTATTGCATCATTGTGTGGGGATCTGCTTATAACACTACTCTTCATAGACTTCATATTACAGAAACCTGCAATTCGGACTATTGACAATTCTCATTACTGCAGTCACACTGAGCCTCTATTTAAAAAACTTGAATTCTCAAACTTAATAATATATATCTTTTCTCACGTTGTATGTTCATGTACAAATTTAAAAACAAAATATTGCCAAATGTTTGTAAATGTTTATTGATGCTAAATATGAACTATAATTCTAATGCATACTGCTTAAGAAATTTTAGCGACTTTGCTATTCCTTTGCACCGAACCAATGTCAGAGAAAAATGTATAAAAACATGTGGTCCAAAATATTGGGATTCTGTTTCAAATGACTTAAAAATATTACAGACGGAGCCAAACTTTAAACTTAACTTGCGCTACTCACTTAGGCCTATAAATAAATATAATGCTACTGATTGAATATGAACATCAATCTGTTATGTTAAGTGTGTAAATGATAAAGAGTTTATGATTAAGAAACTATATTTTTTGTTCTATTTTAAGTTCGTAACATTTAATTGATTTATTGTATTTTTTACTGATTAGTTAATACATGTATTAACTTAATAGTACTTAATGGTATGGCAGCTTGCTTAGTCTGTAGGCTATTGGAGTTGTAATACATACACATACATGTATGAGATTAGGCCTACTGTTTAATTAACTTGTGAATATTTTAACGGATGTTTAACATGTGTAAAATGCTGATAGGTAATTTACAATATGTATTTATGCATATTATATAGTAGCCTAATTTTTATTAACATTAATTAACTTATCTTACCTAATGATTTTTGTTCATTGTTAATTAGCCACAAAGAGTTGCTGTTTGTGAACTATTTTATTGCAAATGTATGCCTGTATAATATATTGTAAACAGTGATTCTCACAGGGTTGTCTAACCCTTTTTGGTGTAAAATAAATAAATAGAAATAGTCAGTTGCTAATGTATGTTATGAACGTCGTTTCTTATAATTATTTATAGAGTTATAAATAGTATAAGTATAAAATGATACAATATTCGATTGTTGTACCAATATAGATCACCTTTGTTTTTGTGTATTTTTGCAGTTATGTCGAGCCAAGGGATTCATCTGTGAAATCTGCAGTGTGTCCTCCGACATCATATTCCCATTTGAATTGGAGAAAGTTTCAAGATGTCTAGGTTTGAACCTGGCATAGTTACATTAATTAGGCTGTTTGAGCTTGTTTCTTACATAGAACATGGTTTGCTGATGTTTGCTATTCAAATGTATTTGACATTACAGATTAATTTTAATAAAACTTGAAAAGTTAATCTCACTAAGCCTTGCAATAGATTCTATTTAAGCAACTACTGTATAGTGTGACATGGATGTTAAATATGTATAAGATAATTTAAGAGCAAATCTATCTGATTTCAAATATGGGTCAACAGTATTTCTTAATTTAACAATGTAGGGCAATCATACAGTAGATTAGATTTAAATTAGTATAATTAATTATGACATTGTGATGTACAATTATAATTATCAATTAATTCACCTGAAATAGATTTTAAGACAACTATTTCAGTCTCCCAAAAATGTACTAACATATTGTTCTTGCTACATTATTATTGTCTATCTAGAAACATTTTCAGATTAGTTTTTTTAATTGTTATTTTTGCATCAGTTTTAGACTATTATTTGTTATTTAATCTTTTGTAGATTGTCGGACCTGTTTCCACAGGACATGCTTTAACGATATGAAGAAGTGTCCAAAGTGTGCCAGACTTGAATGCAGGTGACTTTAGAAATTAGAATTTTTATATCTAATATATTATAAATTACTAGGTAACATAGAAATTATAAATTTTTATAATCAGACTACTACTACAAATGTGATCCCACAGAAGGTAGACATTTTATATGTAGTGCTTTCATTTAATACAGTCGTATATTTTCACACATGACTTGTGCACATAGTTTTCTATCTTAATTTCCTTTTTGCACATGCTTACATAGTTTCCTATCTTAATTTCCTTTTTAACTATTCACCACGTAATTAATATAACTTTGCTGTAGATAGGGCCGTAATGGAGGTACACGATATAAACCTTCCTGACATCCTAGGGTTATTCTTATGTTGACTGACGTGAGTTTCAATTTCAGGTAACTTTTTCATCTGAGGCGCAGACTCTTACCATTGTGCCAATGCCCCCCCCCCCCCAATTTTCAATCAAAACGGATTAACCAACGAAATATGTTTTCAAGTAAATTGAACTGTGAAATCAAGTGTCAGTAGACTATAAAAATTAGAATTTTAGTCTGGTGCAGAATTTCCAGCAGAAGTTAGTCGCAGGATTGGATGGCATCCCTGACATCACCATTGCATTAGGATGCGGACATTAAATTCTCCTGCATTTGTTCTTCAGCCTATGCATTGCTAGGTGTGTTCTGGTGGAATAGAATTGTTTGCAGTTGCATAGTCTGCTTGAGACGTCTCTTACGTCGCCTTCGACTGAGGAAGCGGACATTAAATCCTCATAGTGTTGTATTGCAGTTATGTAGGAGTATATGAAATACTGTTCTCTAACTGTTCTTTAATGCTGATGTTATACAGGAAGAAGTTATTGGCCTCTACGGACACAGTGATAGAGGAGAATGAAGACTCCATATGATCTCACATTCCACATTCCATCGTGTCAATGAACCGTGCCAACTGGACAAGCTTCCGCTTTTACGAGTTAATTTCGTCATTGTGAACAAATCTTGTATGTTGCTGTGAATAATATATTGTACAAAAATTGTGAATACCCTGTACACTGCTGTTAACAATATATTGTACAAAATTATGAATGCTGCATTGCTGCCTTACAATTGCTTAAAATTGTTTTGTATGTCGCAAGTGCCAATATATTTAACCTCGTAGTAAATTAATTTGTCGATTCTGAATTATAATGAAATTATGATGTCCTTAAATTTATAATTAGTTATTGCTACACAACTTGACTCTTTTTTATCCCACATGCGTTACAAGCAACCTATGCAGCAGTTCTGGCCTAGTCCGAGCCGTCGGTTTAGTTTCCGACTTGTGTTCCATAGGTTCATGGTTCTAATCCCAGTCTCGCCCGTCCCTGATGTAGCCGTTAGGCCACGAAGAGGCGTGGTCATCCAACTGTTCATCTACCTCTCTCCTCCCTAGATTTTTCTAGAACACTAAAATTGTGCATCAGCATTTGGTGAATGTTACAAAATTGAGCCTCAGATTAAAATTTTTAGACTAGAACATTTGTAAGTAATAACAAATAATTAGTATATGTTGCCAATTGAGTGATATGTCGATTCCCTGTAGCGACAATTTTTCAGGGTTTCTGAAGCTCAGAATCCATAATAATAATAATAATAATAATAATAATAATTGCATGTGCTGCTATTCTAATATTAATCATGCTTGCTACATGATGAGATAGCTGGAATGTGTATCCAAATTCGGCTAGCTAGTTGCAGTCGTTAGAGCGTTTCTTTGTATATGAACACGGTCTACTTCGATTATAGAAATGGAGTCGGTATCATGCTTAACTCAGAGTCTTCACTGGGCTTTGAATCCGGGATCTCATGATTTAGAGGTCGCAGCACTGTCATCAGACCACAGAGACATAGACACAGTGACAGTGGAATATGTAGTAGCTTGATAGTCTAGTTATGTTCATGGGATTTCTAAATATGTACCAAATTAATTCAATTTTATAATGCATGAATTCTGATGTTTATTTTTTGAAACTCTATTGGTGTAGGATTCTCCATTGTAACGAATGAATTGACTCATAAATTTATTAAATAACATTGTAAAAATAACAACAAATTGTGGAAATTATTAAGAAATATTAGGCAAGCTTATATTGTTACATATTTATTCTTATGTTTTGTATGTATTTAAAATATATATCATGATGAATGTTATAATCGACTGATCAGTCTACCTGTATCATATACACTGATTCTAATAACTGAGCCACCTTGTATATTTGCAATTATATCACGATTAGTACACGATTATTTTACAGATTCCTGTAAAATTGTGCTTAAAAGGAGAACTACCAATTCTTTCATGCTTAGAAAGTTCATAATATAAAAGCACGACGATGGTGCTTGACCATTTTTCCAGTATTTTTTGTTTTCAATGATAAGGGAATATAATTGTACAATATGTGGTATAATTTGTTTGTTGTTTATAACTAGTAAATTTCACAGAAATCATTTTGCTGGTAACGATTTAATAAAAAATATAATGTGGGGGCCCAGAATTATAAGAATAACGGTGTAGACTGTAGAGCCATTGATACATTCAGATAATCAGGAACTCTATATTGTATTTCTGTGTATGTGTTTAGAAAATATTATGCATAGTGATGTCCCTGACATTATCCTTGGATGAGAAAACAGACGATAAACCTTTATTGTTACTACATGTATAGCACTAACTGCAGACTTATATCATACCACCTGCAATCGTAGACACTCATTATACACACTCGGCTCACTATTAACTTTTTAACAGCGACAAATCAATCTTTCATTGTTCAAGCTAACACGTCTTCATCTGCACATCTTACGCTAAATGCGTTTTGTTGTAGATATTCAATAAGAATAACATGTTAGGTTCTATATTATTGTGAGATATCATTGTAGGAGATACAGAGTTATACAGTGTATGGTGCTTTAATAAACCGAGTTACTTTATCATTTGCGAGTTGAAGACTACCATGATTCTCACAATTTTAGTTTACGATTCTGATTTATTATCAGTGAAATAGTTTTGCCATCAATATGTGCAACAATTTTAGAATCCATTTCATCTGACGTGCACATCCGGTATAAACTATTCTCTGCAAATGATACCACAGATCAATCAATGAGGATCTAATGTCCTGTTCCTCATCCGGAATTCAGAAACGTAGATAAGCAGTCATTTAAATTGTGTCGGCAATTTAACGAATAAGCATTATTGTTTAATGTTTTGATGAACCAGCTAGACACCGATATGCTCTCGTACTCAAAACGGGCATTATTACATGTGGACTGACCTGGGATTGAATCCAGGACATCACTTGCACAGAAACAATCCACTCTATGGAATAGACTACAACAAAACCCACATTGACTGTCGTCAGCTTATCATCTAGCCTTACCACCTAGCATTAAATTTCATATATTAGTCAATCAAGACTGCGAATTACAAGAACAGAAACAACAACCATTGTAAGACAAGATGTATATTGTTTCCACTTAAGCAACCATTGCTAACGTCAACGCAATATCGATCGATTTTACAACAAAAACAGTTTCGATATCTTAAACAATACTCTTTATTCAACATTGAGTTACTGTCAGTTCCTGTGGCTAGTGAACAATGGAGGCTGCCTGTGAGATACAACAGTTCAATGATAACCAAGACTTTCTATCACCTTCTGGTATGGGGCCGTCTTCTTCTCTACGTTCTTCTTGGCAGCAACCATCAGTTTCTGCAACACATCAATCAATTAATCAATCAATCAATCAATCAGGATTTAACGTCTGCTTCCTCACCAAAAGGCGATGTCAGGGAAGTCTCATCAAGCGGAATGTTAAACTACAGCCAGCTATGATACTACCGAAACACTCTTGCGAATGCACAAGCCGAAGAGTGTTTCGGAAGAGAAAGTGAGATCCATTTTGTGCAAGATCATCGGTCCGTCGTCCAAGGCTATTGAAAGTCTATTCTAAACAAATATCAGTTGTATCACCCGTTCGTTACTCCCAAATAGTAGCTCCATACAAGTAATATAATATAAAAAGCTTATAATAGCCTTAAATACAATATAATTCAACGACCCAGCAGTACATTCTCAGAATTTACATTTTCAGTGCAAAGTTGGCCGTGAATAGTGCCTATAAATACCTAATCAGCATCCAGCTATGTCCCTACTTAAGCACTTGCTCACTAATGATTTTAATATCTGATACTCTAAAAACAAGTCAATTCAGAGAAAGAAAGCTGTGCATATAAGCACGAGCAGATGTTAAAAGTGTACACAATATGGTACATGCGAGTGTCGCAACTCAAATACATTATAATACTACATAAATGAGCTTCAGTATTATAAAACATCTCCATGATAGAATTTTGTCACTCTAATTACTAAAATTGAAACTACCAATTTGCCTAACTATTGAGGTGGACAGAAATATAAATACAAAGATAGAAGCAGCACTTACATTTCTCTGTACTTTCTGCTTGTAGTACGCTGATGACTTCAGCTTGCGTCGTTTCTCCAGAGTAGCGATGACGGTCTGGTACTTCCACCCGACCTCGTGAGAGATGCGGCTGAGCTGACAGTACTTGCGACGGGGCTTAAGACGCAGGGTACGCAGGGCCGAGGGGCAGACAACGCGCTTCTGCTTGTCGTAGGGGGGTGGAATACCCTCGTACACCTTCAGGCGCTCCATGGCGTCCTTACCACGGTAAATCTTGTGCGGGAGCATTCCTGAGTAACACATACAGCTAATGTAAAATGAGTTGCAATAATCAATCAACAATTTTTAGCTATACTGCTTCAGCATCGTAAGGATATTGAAAGGTTCGATTATCAAAATGGTTGGAGTTTCGCTTGGACCGTCGGAGACTGACCTGGTTGAGATTAGCTCCTGCTTAACAGGCAAGTAGGTTACAGATTATGCCATCCGACCGAGTGCACAACGAAATAAAACATGGATGAATTGTGAATCTCAGTTGGTGATGCATGAACTTTTTGTCATCAACAGTTTTATGACATTTAAGTGATTCCTCATCATCGATTCACAGCAGACTAGGTCAAACAATATTTAGCCTTCAGGAATAATATTAGTAGCGGCACCTCAAATCAACAAATTTACAACAAAATAGGTTTTCACATTTCTCTACATGTTGCATAGTATTAGATGTAGGATGGAAATAGCACGAGCACTGAAACATTGAACTTCATCCACTACAGTTTGATACATTTTACAACCGGTAACAAAATCAAATAGCCGAGCTATAAAAATACAACACAATACAATATGGGTTAACTTCCATTTTATCATCTGACGATGATATCAGGAAATGTCTTCATAGCAAGTCATTAGTGCTGAAAGAGTAGTATTAAGAGATGGCAAGAATAAACAAGCACAAGCATCACATTGATAGTATTATAATACCCTTACAAGTTACAACAAGTTATCAGTGAATCTCAGCTGGTGATGCATGAACTGTTTGTCATCAACTGATTTTATGGAAGTAAAGTGATTTAACATCACTGATTCACCTTCTAATTATAATTCTATTATCAACATCACACAATGAACATATTCCAATACCAATTTGATAACTAAAGATTTCAAACAGCATGCCTCAGTCTTATCATTTGTTATCACGTTCAATCAGATGAGTAAGGAATTTTACGACTAATATTATTCATCCTTGGCAGCCAAAAGACGACCAGAGTAATATAAGCAAATGTCATTATTGCTCAGAGCGACATTAAGAAATTAAATCTAGAACAATTGACAACAAACCATGTTGCAGCCAAACAATTGAAAAATCCTCTACAATTCTTTTGCCTAGTCGAACAAAAATCAACAGGTTTCTATCAAAATTGATCCAAAAGTTAATTCATTTATGCCATTAGTCAAATTTATCTTTTAATTTCAACAAAATTGGCATATAAAACTATTATATATAAATCAAAACACATCTATCTGGAATCAAAGATTTATCATCCACATATTTTAAGTACAAGAAACTTGTGGGTACAAGACACTTGTAGAATAAGTAAATATTTTATATAAATGAATTTAGTGTATCAGCAGGTAGAAGGTATATGAGAATAGGACATTAAGAAAGAGGTCCCCTCTGTACCCAGACCAACCCAGTGACCTGCCAGCCCCACGCACCCTATCACCACGACACAGGGACTGGGTAATGGGGCCAGCTAGATACTCTGCTTCACTAGCGCACAGTCGATACAGACATACCCTAGGGTGAGTGACAATAAGGACGTGACACTACACCCAGTAGTGGTTAACAGTACGACCCTGTTGTGCATGAAGCGATGTACATGTAGAAGATAAGCAACCTTTACTAAAGTACAAAGTTTTACTTGAATCTTAAAAATATTATAAACATGCACATTGCACAAATAATTACAATTAAACAGATAGTTTATGAACCATGTGCAATATGGGCATATCTTTTATTTAAAAATTTAATAGTCTTTGTATTTTCTTGCATTAATTGCTATTGGTAATATATTTTTATTAACTTCTATCACGAATATCGATTACAACAGGTGCCCTCATTATTAGTAAAGATAAAACAAAAATACGTCACAGAACAACCCATAGATGAAAAGTACAATGATGATGGCAATTTTTGTACTTCGCACAATAATTCAATAAAGTAACGTTCTATCAACTAACAAATGTTTGCTTCAGCTCTCTTATAAATGATGTAGTGTAGTGAACCCAGAGGACGGTCCTGAGAGATGGAAAGCTCTCAGCTCCAAAGACGGTCCACCATCTCTCTCCCTACACAGACTGCCAGAACAAGCACTGCACGGCTTAGGCTGATATCATCCAGTAGGAGGCTAGGTTTATACTACCAATTGTACAACTTTAGCTACATCATTCTAAACTACCTGGTACCAATAGCTACACTGTACAACTTTGCATTATTTCTAAACTATAACTGTATCAACTTACAACTAACTACAAGACTTACAAATTGACATCATACAACTACAATTAACTACAACTTACAACTAACAACTTCATGTAGAACTTTCAGCATTCAAAAATACGCAATGAAAAAGAGACGCAGCACATGACAAAAAACAATATAATAATGAAGATAGAAATGAAAACATAAAAATAGAAAAGTTATTTCTGTAAACAGTCAGCTGATTGACGAATCTATACTGACTGAATCTATAATAAACAAATTGAGATATTAAGTCATGCAAGAAGTTAGATCTCAGTCATTGATATGAACTGTTTTACTGTTTTATCGTCAACGTTAATTATGAGCGCTGTGATAAATCATCATCGATTCACATAATGCACACAGTCATCTGGAATGCTAATAATGTAAATAGTAAGCTATGGTATAAGTTATCTAAAACGAGGTTACAAACTCAAGGCTTCCATTATCTACAATTGTGTAAATAAATAAACAACATATGCTAGCAATTTGTTAAAATTCACCTTTAAAAACTGGGAGCAATCAACGACAACCTGTCTAGTGCAAATTTAATGACGAGTTGTAAATGATAACACAATTAGCATGTAGCAAACAATCCGCCAATATTTTATCGAATAGAAAGCTCAAAATAAGAAAACTCATCAAAATAAAAGTAGGATATGGTGCTTCAGAATAGTGATTAATACATTTACAAGTATCATAGGTAAGGTAAGTTGCATTCATCATCATCAGCACCTCTACATTCTAAACCAATTAGCATAAATTTGTATACACTGTATACTTTGCGAATAATAATACAGAATTTGATTTTGTGTCAACTCCCGAGTAACATGAAAATATGAGAATAGACTTCATTTTAAATAATAATTAATGACTTTATTGATAATACAATTTAGCTTGATTGTGACATCATTCTTAAGATTTGTCAATTACAAAAGCATCAATACACAGTAAAGCAACGCAATGTTACATTTGTATCAACAGCTTGTTGAATCTGTCAGTCTTCCAGCACTGACAAAAAATAAAGTAAAGATTCATTCAGTAATATCAAATAACCAATTATACATATTATACTTGTTAAACCATCATACACTAAATAACTTAAATATATTAAATAACTGATCCGACATATCGCACGCAATGTTACACATAACATACGTGCAATGTGTATTTTACGTAACTGCAAAAAATGCAACATATAATTATTATATTTATAAGTACACAAACTGTTACACATAATATTATCAGTGAATCTCAGTTGGTGATGCATGAACTGTTTGTCATCAACAATAATTATGACTAAATGTGTTATTCATCATCATCGATTCTTGCAATTTCATTTTTTACGAAGATCACACTTTATTTCCAACACTACTACCAGAAATGCACAAAATATCGTCACCCCTATGTCACAATAATATTCAGCCTAAATGTTTTCAGTCATAATGTTTAATAATATGATAGCTAGAAATATGAGATCCATTTTTACCATTAGCAGAACAGAATATCAACACACCAGTAGACACATCAATAATAATAGCACAACATATGAGCACAAGTGACAAAATATCACATCTCCTGCATCCCAAGTTAGCTTGAAATATAAAATTACGATGCATAATGCACAATCATTAACGCACAACGTGCACAAACTTGCACATTAAAGTCCAATGAACAAAACTACAATGCATAATGAACTTTGTAACAAGTGAGAAACCAACCTCTAACGGTCCTCCAGAAGATCTTGCTGGGAGCACGGAAGTGGAAGGGTCCGTGGCTCGGATTAGTGTTGTGGCGCTTCTTCAGGAAATCCAAGTACTTGACTGTAGCATACAACAAGCAATACATTAATGATTGCCAAGTACTTGACTGTAGCATACAACAAGCAATCAATACATTAATGGTTGCCAAGTACTTGACTCTAGCAAACAACACGCATTCAATACATAAACAGTTACCAGGTACTTCACTGAAACAAACCACAAGCAAGCAATAAGTCAATGGTTGCTTAAAGCACAATCAGTCAATGCACAATCAAATAGGAAACATCAACATTCATAATCTATCAATATCAGTATATTTTAATGTCCATTTCATCCTCCGACGATATTATCTGATGACGATATCAGATATACAAATGTCATTTTATTAAGCAGAATATTAAATCATGTGCAAAAATTTATACAGTTTAACAATAACTTGTGATGAGTATTTTTCTAATTAATCATAATCTAATTCATAACTATTAATTAATTAATCTAATTTAGCAACATGTGAAATCTCAGTTGGTGATGCATGTTGTGTCAGCAACATTAGTTCTGTGCGCAAGTGAATTGTCATCATCATCGATTCACATTTTAATCACTTATATCTTAAACTCTTAGTACAATTTAAAGCATCGCCAAGATTCAATGTACACAATTAAACAGAGATTGACTTTGAAATTATCCCGTGAAAAGCGGCAAAACGTTCATAATATATCATTAAGCTCGTCAGAATTAATCCAAAGTTGTGACGTCGATTGTTCTCTCACAATTTTTCAGGTTCATTTATTGCACAGAACTAAAGCCTACAAAAATTGATGAATGTAAAAATGTAAGAATGTTCAGTGAATTAATTGTAATTATAACTACTACAGAATATACTAATTCTTTCAAGAATAATAGTTTGTCAAGTTCACCTTTCTACACTAGTGCAAGTTTAACGACGACCTTTGTGGTGAAAATTGAACGGCGAAATGTAAAAGTAGCAGAAAATTTGCAAGTAGCACATTATAATTAGTCAATATTGTATCGAATAGAAAGCTCAAAATAAGAAAACTCATCAAAATAAAAGTAGGATATGGTGCTTCAGAATAGTGATTAATGCATTTACAAGTATCATAGGTAAGGTAAGTTGCATTCATCATCATCAGCACCTCTAGATTCTAAACCAATTAGCATAAATGAATATTTTGTGGAAATATAAATTAAATAAGAATTTTAAGTAACTTACGCTTGTTGCGATAGAAGTTTCCGGAGATATTGATTCCCTCACATCTCAGAACAATGACTCGCTGTCCTACAATTAGATACCACACAGTCATACATCTATTATAACAGTAATAATAAAGGTTAGACATCCGTTTCCTCATCCAGCGATGATGTCAGAGATGTCATCCTTGGCTAGCAATGAGATTTCCAGTAGGTTAACATCATATCTAGACAGTAATGCGATTTAAATAACTAAATCGTTGATTATATGTGCTTTTGATGATTTTGTTATCATTATAATGATAACACACACAGAAAGCGCATAATTAAGCAATAGTTCAAGTATAAAAGTTATCTATGCCATTGTTCAACAGTGCATACTAAGCTTTTAATTAATTTAACAAATGTAATCACGACATCATTTACTTATAACATCATCTCCTTAAACAACTATTTTCTGTCAAGGCCCAGAGAAATAAAATGCGCCACTATTTTCACAATATTAATTAAGATCAGCATAATCTGGTGTCCTTTCTGTGACAGTGCCAAAGTCAAATCAGCTTTGGGGTATTAGAATTTTTTTTGTATACACGATTAAAGTGCATAGTACAATTCGTCGCTAGCGTTTCCTTCATGTAACAAAAACCCGACATTAAACCAGCTTTTAAAGTTTTTAGATTTTTGAGAAAGAAATTCCCACATACCTTGCAGGAGAGTCTTGGCCACAATGGCGGCCAATCGGCCAAGTAGATGACCTCTCGCATCAATCAACAGAGGCTGAAATATATAAGCATACAGCATTATTTATATTAAGGTTATCATAATAATGCAATGCAATAGGATTTCAACGTTCACTCGTCATCTTACGTCGACATCAGTTAAATCTCAATTTGGGTAGGGGTTACCAATACCCTCCGTGAAAATGTCAAGAAAATCTTGTGT
>JAQFZF010000428.1:0-18031 GCA_034695365.1 Enchytraeus norvegicus
GATAGTACGTAACAATATCCGTCCCGGGACCGTCCGGCTATTGTTACGGAACGTACGTAACAATATCCACTTCGTTTTAAGTTTGGTTGGACATTAAAATAAGCTGTTAGCTTTCTTCCCTATTTCTGCTACCATTATATATAGCCATGTTGGAGCTGGAGATAGAGCTGGTAGCAGTTCTGGTAAATTCTGGTAAATATGAGAGAAATTCCCGATCTCTTTTGATTTTTAACAATTCGCTGAAGTGTTACCATCTCATAAAAAATAATGTCGGACGCAGATCAAGATGGCGATTTATTTATTTTATTAAATATTTTATTTTAATTGTATTTCTTGCCTAACGTCAGACTCCGCCTGATGTTATATCTCAGGTTATCATCGCCATAATTACTAAGTAATTTATTAATTACATGCCTAATTAATTAACATAATCGACTTTATGCCAAATCGGTGGCACACATTCATCGGCTTTTATGTAATTCGTGACTAATTGATCAAGTTTTCATTTAAATCAAATAGAATTAGTTTTTTTAAACCCAATTTGTATGTTGATTTAATAAACCCGTACAGCCCAAATTAAATAGATATTTTTTCCGATTGGATGAGATTGACGATTTCTTACAAAGAACTTTATGTTCGGCTAATAGCCTATATTAATATATCAATTGAAATATTTCGACGAATGATATAATTCATATAAAATATAAAAAATGGGATTTTGAAGAGTCATGCACTTCGATTTTTAATTGCCTTACGCGAACAGGTTCAATACTTTTTAAATCAATAGCTGATTAATTTCTTGAGGCTGATGTCTGGGCACTCTTTGCCTACAGTAGGATATTAATTATAAAGCCTCTTATTAAGACTCGTGCCTTTTGCAATACAATTTTATCAATTTAATCCAAATTTTTGTTATTCATCGTGTTAAAAACATTGAGGGTTAGGGTTGGGCGTATGGTTGGGGTTATCATGGTTAGATCAATCCTAACCAAAAATCTTACTATTGACCATTTGTAACTGGTAAATGAATAAAACATGACGCAGGGGTGGGACTAAAAGGCGGAAAAAGCTGAAAAGACAGAAAAGGTGGAAAGAGCGGAAAACGTTGTCTGCATAAGGGTGTTAGGGTTTGGGTTAGGGGTGGGATAAGGTAACCCTAATCCAAATCCTAAGGTCCCAGACCCTAACCCTAACCCTAACAGTAGGCTAACACCCTAATCCAGGTAACATTTTCCGCTTTTCTGCCGAAGTGTCTGCTTTTCCACCAATTAGTCCAACCCATGACGCAAGCATGAGTCTTAGCCAGAGCCTGATATTCGACTCTCGCACTGGTGTCTACTAATCAATGCACATGTATGTACATATTTTAGATTTAATAATGATCACTGATATTGTTAGAGTTGGAATTGAGGGTTTGCCAAACCCTCAACCCTAACCCTAATCGTAGTTGAACATTTCAGATTTTGGATTGAATTTGGCAGATTAAATAGTTTACAAGTGATTGATTGATTAACTTGCTTATTGGATGACTGAATTATTGACTTTTATATTTATTTATTTATTGATTTTGGAGTGATTGATTTAGTTGTTATTAGACTAAGATATGGAGAAGAAAATAATGGCACTGGCGGATGAAATAATTTATATAACTGATTTTGTATTATTTTCTTTCTATATCCACAGGTTTCACACATGATGTCAACCGCACATGTTACAGGGTTTCCTTTCTTAGTTTCTGCTTATGGTATATTTTGTAGTCTGCTGTTCCACTGGTTAATAGTGTCATTGTAATATAGAGCGCACTAATTCAGCAAGCGCTGATAAACGATTAAGTATTACCAGTATCGGTTCCTGGCGTATTATTTTTCTGTAGTCTAGTCTGGGTTTGAATCTCCAATCATCTTACGCTTGAGCGCACTACGTTAGCCACTCTACTGTCGCCACCGGCAGTTGCTTGCTTGATTGACTGATTGATTGATTGATTGATTGACTGATTGATTGATTGATTGATTGACTAATTCACTGACTGATTGATTGATATTTAGCCGAAGACATTGAGATGAAAGAAATGGCGGCGGATGAAATAGTTTATGTGATTGCAAAGTACGACTACGCAGCACAGGACCGCCAGGAGCTGGCAATTAAAAAGAATGAGCGTCTCGTACTACTCGACGACAGCCGACAGTGGTGGAAGGTTGAAAACAGCCGGCATCAATCCGGCTTTGTGCCGTCAAACTTTGTCAAGCGGTGTAAGCCGTCGATATTCACTAGTCTCAAGAATACTCTGGGGCGGCGAAAACAGAGCACATCGGGAGGAGGGGGAACCGGTGGGGGGACAAGCGCCACCCCTCTCTCCTCCCCCGCTACCACCCTCAGCTCAGCTAGGCCCGTTAGACCCTCGGACAATGTCAGCGATAGCAGTATAGGTAGTGACGGTGCATACGGTGACACGCCATTACCCGGTATACCCCTCGGAGTATACACGATAGTCCGGTATAATTACGAGGCTCGGCAGTCGGACGAGCTCGCTCTCTCTAAGGGCGAGCGGATTATGGTTCTGGAAAAATCCAGCGACGGATGGTGGAAGGGGAGGAAAGAAACGACGGGAGAAATCGGGTGGTTTCCGTCTAATTACATGGAAACGGTGGACGATGGAAGTGAAACGTATGCATCTCCCGCTGAAAGCTGTGCCAATTCTCTAACGCGTATCGGTATCGGTGGCGGCTACATTGCCTCCACCGCTCTGTCGATGGGAACATCCACCAGCACGACATCTGGTGTATCAGACCACTGCCGTAGTGAAGCCGTCATAACGCTCTATGCATTTAACACTAACAATCCTGAAGAACTTAGCTTTGATCGCGACGAACGATTGGAGATAATCGATAAACCCCCGTCAGATCCCGATTGGTGGAAAGCTAAGAATGCTCGTGGCGAATCAGGACTAATACCGCGTAATTACGTTCAACCAGTCGCTGCTCCGCTTAGCACAGATTCTGGTTTCCCTCGGACAACTCCGGAATCGGCTTCTTCTAGCGGGGATGGGAGTATTAGTGACGGTAGAACCCCATCGGGGGCGTCACTGGGTGGAGTGACGGTGATACCTGCAGGTGGGGGTAGGGCTAGGAGCAGGAGTAGTAGCAAGAGGGGTGTGTCTCCGCTGGGGGCGGCGGCCTCGGCACGTGTCAGTCAACAGTACGCAGCCCGTGATTGGTTCTTCGCCGGCATCACGAGGACGGAGTGTGAACAGCTGTTGAGTCAGCTGGCTCATAATGGGGACTTCATCATACGCGAGAGTGAGACCAACGTAAGTTATTACGATACATGTAAAATATTTACAATAAAATTGCATACAATAGGACATATTATGGTTCCTATTTAATATATATTATATTAATTAATTATATATATATATATATACTTATTATACTAGGTATCTCAGAGGCTCTTTTAGGAGCAGTATGTACATCTGATGCCTTAAAAATATGTTGAAATTATAATTATATTATATTATATTATATTATACTGAAATTATATTTGTCAAAATATTATTATTCATCAGAATGAGTTGACTACATTTAACTTAAGCTTCTGAAAGTTAAATTCAACGTAAGTTTTAAACGCAGTTTCGCGATTAGAATCCCTGACTCAATAATGTCTCATCCCTGTCTGACGTACACACTACACAGCCCTGGGTTTCCAAATCGACACCTTATTTAGAACTGCCAGTCAAGATTCTTTTAAGACCTCGGTTCCATAGTCTCTCCCTTACTCACTATTATTTGCACTATATACGATAATTTTATCACATTCTTTTAGAGTAGTTGTGCGAGATATATAATAGCTACTCAATCATAAGAGTTCTAGGGCAGTATATGATTGTTTATACTGATAGATTGTGCTCTACTTTGTCGTTTAACCACCTGCACAAACTTTGAAACTTGCACCTTCATCCACAATGAAAATATTAGAGCTCTATCAAACATAGTGAAAATGTAAAGTAACATTGTGGGCATCCAAAATTGCCTTTCAAATGTTTTATTATTTCTGTATATATTTACACATGACAGATGCACATGCTAGTTTCCTTTCATAGTTGCTGTTTTTGTGGGTTTTTTATTTTCTACTCGATTAGGCCTATTGCCTTTGCCTTTCGATAAGTTCAATGCATACTGTCGGGGGCGCAATACAGCCAGCGCAGGTACATGATTAGCCTTCCATCTTCCAGGCACCGATAAGCACCCATGCTCAAGGGTGCCAGGGATATTTTGTAAACTGAGCTGGAAATCGTTCCCACGCCTCGAGCCATCACTCGTTCCTGAAGCAGATACGCTAACATTTTCACCAAATCCCCGTCGGCCTTGTTTACAAATATAGTCATAACTTGAGAATCGGTAAAATTACAAAGCTAAAACTTTAAGAAATTGCCTTTGAGATAACGGGGATCATGTTGCAAAAATATGAGTGAAATAGAAAATGGTCACCCTGGAATTGTTAAAAATTGTACCAGTTGAAACGGAATGACTCCCATGATTTTTTGTCGTGCTTAAAAATGTTATTAACTTCTTTGACATCATCTGCAGATGAGAAAGTGAACAATAAACGTGATATATTTCTGGAGTGATTAGAGCTAGCATTACCTTCTATTAATACATAGTAGACCGATTTTTATCAAAGTAAACTGCTATGTAATTGTCTCAAATTTGTATTATTTTTCTGTTGACATATTTTGTTAGATGTTTTTCTTTACTTTTATTTCAACAGACAATACATTTAACAAAATATAGCAGTTCAACATTTGTAAGAATAATATCGTCACTACCATAACAGAACTTTACAAATACTTTGTATGGTTACAAGTAGCCTAATTATCAAAATTAATAGAAAATGAACAACTTTGCAATTATACAGTAATTGATATACATGTGTATTGTGTATTGCCAACAATTCAATAAAATGCAATGGGGATTTAACGACCGGTTCCTCACCCGAAGGCGATGTCAGGGACAGAATGGTGACTTCACTCTCAAAAAGTTAACTTTAAAAGGTTAAAGTTACTAGGTACTGCACAATATTTATAAGATTACCAATTTTAGAATGAATAATTAATACCTTTCTTTCAATTATTTAATTCTTTATACATATATTCTTTTCACACAGATGTCTTACCTGTATTCTCTACCTAAGGTAACTATACTTAATATTGAAGTTCTATTCACATATAATTGTACACAGATGGGAGACTTCACACTAACCCTCAAGGCCCCTCATCGTAACAAACACTTTCGTATTATGGTCAGCGATGCTGCTCACCGAGAAGAAAACCCTGCTGAGGCTAACGACGTGGGTAGCACTGCGGATGATCTTGGGACGTCACCGACGGTCTGTTTCCACATAGGACAACAAATGTTCTCAAGCCTCGACGATCTCATACAACACTACAAAAAACATCCGATCTACCGACATGGTAACGAAAAACTCTATCTCGTTAAAGCCTTCTCGCAGAATTTCAGTGCGGCCGATTTCCTCCAGGAGAAGGGTGTAGTTGGGAGTAATGGAAAGCAGGAGGAAGGAAGGGGGGAGGGTGAGAGTGGGGTGCACCAGGCTCACAGGGGATTTCCCCCGGCGGAACCTTTCCCCCGACATTTAAAAACTAACGGTCTGTCGTCACCGACACCCCCGGTTAGAGCGGCTAAACCAGTGGTTACGTTAGCTAGTTAGATATCTGTAATATTGTAGACTATGCATGCTGGGCTTACACCTTACTAATATATGTAACATTGACCTCAAAAATGTCAAAATTCAATAATTGTTCTCTTTTAGATCAGGCATGTCAAAATGATCAAATCTTGATCTTAAAATTGTCAATTTAGTGCCAAATTGCTAGCTTGGGCTCTTCCTTAGTTTCAAATTTGCTCTGTCATAGTTTTCGTCGACCAATTAGATTACATACAATCAACACGGCTAATAGTCGTCTATAGATGCCTTACAATATTTACCCAAGATGTAGCCTTTAAAAAGAACGATCTGGTTTCTTCCGTATTTTCAAATTGCCTTCCTCGATATCTGTATTAGTCGGCATTTACGAAATGTGCAGTTTTCGGTTGGACAACTCTAATATTTCCTTGTCGTCGACATGAGAGAGTTCCCATTGGAAAAAGAAATACTCACATATTTATCAATGTGAATGAATTAATCAACACAGGAACATGACATGTTGAAGCATTTTATAACTGGTATGCTTTATATATATATATATATACTATTCTGTAGGCCTATCTATTTGCTATAGATAACCTAAATGTACTATCTCTCTGTCGCTCTCTTTTCTCTTGTTAATTATCTGAACCTGCCAATTAATTGAATGGCATTATGCAAAAGTGAATCAATATCCATCAGAGATGAGATATTGTAAAAAGGATTTTTATTCAACAATATTTCAAAATTGTATTCATAATATTTAAACTATCTTTTGGTATATAATTTGCTATACACCGTGTTAGAAACCGAGACTACTTTGCGTTTTTAATTTTCTACCAAAGTAATTGTTCAATTTATTTGCTATTTGGCATGCATCAACAAGGACCTATTTGTAATGTATGATAAAAATTTCAAGAGAATTGAAGGCATAATCACTGAGCTATTGCATATGTGCTTGACTCCTAGTAAGGTCTTGATTCCCAATATGGACAGAACAGCATAATAATTATACAGTATGCTTACTGTACGCATCATCAGCCTTTTATTTGTTAAATTCTTATATTGCTTATACGTGACAACCGCACATGTTTGACACATATTAACCAGGTGGCATGTCTTTTTTCTTTCTTGTTTTCTCTCTTTTACTTTTTTGCTCCTCTCCACTCCTTTGCATCTCTCTTTCCTTTTGAATAAAGCGCAATAACAGCCAGCGCAAATATTCGAATAACCATCCAAGATATCTGTTTTTGTTAATTTTCTTGTCTACTGACCAGGTTTGACCTGGGATTTCGATCCTAGGTCACTTGCTTCTGAGGCGAACACTCTACCGATGTTGATAAACCCATCCTCCTGTTTTGTCCATATCGGGAATCAAGACTGTACTAGGAGTCACGCACAAAATGTAATATCTCCATGATTTTGTGTCCAATTCTCTTGAAATTTTCAGTATCTATTATAAATAGTCCCCTTGTGATGCAAGCCAAATAGCAAAGTAAACGAACTATTACTTTGGTAGAAATTAAAAAACAAGAAGTGGTCTTGGTTTCATTCTAACACGGTTTATAATGGAGTTCTACAATACTGGTAAGAAATTTTATTCCTTCTGAATTTGTTTAGAAGACTATTTAGGAATAACACAAATTATTTATTTTGGTCGATGGTCCACTATTTCTTAACACCAATCAACTCTGCCTGTGGCTATCTTTATCTCTCATATCTATTGGGATGCGTTACTAGATTAATCACAGAACACATATGGAGCATCAATTTCACAAATTCTTTTATATGAGAAACTATAGATGAATCCCAAAAATTTTTCAGGTTTGCGTAACATGGAGCATTTCTAGCAAAACTTGCTTCATTATAACCAGGCCTGTAAGTTATATAGGGCTCTATTTGCATCCTCCTATATTAGAAGGATAGGTATTTCTAATGTACATAATTGAGAACTTTGTTAAACTATAGACTGATGGGTTTGGAGTCTCACAGGTTGTTAGCAACTTTGTTATTGGTTGAGTTTTGTGCAGTATGTAAAAATAAAAAATATATTATTATTTTTACATCGCAAATGGCAACTCACAGAATGAAACTGCTACTTGAAAGTTTGGCTAAATCGTAAAATTATATTAAAGTATTAGCCTTTACATTTTCTTAATTCATTAGCCTTTACATATCACAGAGCTTTTGTATTATATAAGAATTGTAAATTTCAAACTAGTGATTTTCGATGCAAATTTTTGGTAATTTGTAGACAACCGTATTTAAATTATAAAATAATAACAAGTATATTTATAAAGCTCCGCTCCATGCAAAATGCCACAGTAGCGCTAAATGGACGATGGAAAGTCAAGAAGCTATGCAGCAAAAAGTCACAACTGGTGTGGAGTCTAGACCTCTGTTTTACACATGAAAACTAAATGTATTGTTAAATGAACTCTATGGTTGTAAGTAGGGAAGTCCTGCAGATTTCTTGTATATAACAGGAAATTACGGGCATAATGAAACCCCTAAAGTTGTGTCATGTATTATTATGTTGTAATATTTGAGGGCAACCCATTTAGGACCCCTAATATATGATACATTTAGGTATCCAATATTCGAATGATGGCAGAGGCGCTTTGGCTTCGTTGGCGCTCAATTAGCTCTGGGTGTAAGAGGGTCAGATCCCCCTTAGTCAAGATCCAGTAATATCAACATTTTATTGATGTTTTGCAATCTGTTATAGAATTGTAGTTTTGCATTGGATGCCAATAATTTTTCTGCAAGAGTTTAATTATCTGGAGTGATGAATTATTATATTATTATTATAAATAGAGATGGCTGTTTTCTCTGCAAATTTCTTGTCTCATGTGTCTTGTATATGCTTGCTGTTGTTTGACATTCTGAGCAGAGTTTTCTGTATATAATATGCATTTTATATATTAGACTATTAACTGGATGTGTAGGTATGTTAATTAGTGTTGTGTGTGCAGTTACTCACATAATTAATCAGACTTAGTAGATTTGACGCTGCCAGTAGGGGATATATCCTGATTTCTAAATAGTGGGGAGGGCTAATTTAAAAAGTGGACAAAAGTGTATTAAAGTCATTTTAACCAAAAAATTATTTTAGACAAGAATTGATTTGAAAGAAAAATTGCATAATTCACTGTCGTTTTCACAAATTTTTTGCTTCTTTGGGGGGGGAGAGTACATCGACCCCTCCCCATGGATTCGCCACTGGACTCAGCTTGTATATATCATGTTTGGCTTAGAAATTATAAC
This sequence comes from Enchytraeus norvegicus, assembly GCA_034695365.1. Taxonomy (NCBI): domain Eukaryota; kingdom Metazoa; phylum Annelida; class Clitellata; order Enchytraeida; family Enchytraeidae; genus Enchytraeus; species Enchytraeus norvegicus. The sequence continues at coordinate 8,965 of JAQFZF010000428.1, forward strand.
AGGGGGTTGCAAATGTTGGGTTTTTTATCAGTTAATCAACATGGACATTGTAGGTGCTGCTGTAGTACTGTATCACTGTAGTCAATCAGTTGCACATTTAAAAAACTGTAAACCTAAGTTTAACGTCTGTTTTCGTATCCAAGGATACTGTCAGAGACGGACCCGGTGGGGAACCAAACCCATTTAATCGGTAATGTCGCGTAGTAGTCCATGCCTTTGATGTCTGTGTTGTCGCGTTTAATCGCCGTCCATGATAATAATATAATCAATCAATGAGGATTTAACATATGCTTCGTCACCCGAAGGAGATGTCATGGGCGTCCCAAGCGGGATGTGCAACTATATAGATCATCCAACCTCCAGAACACTCCGGCAAATGCACAAGCCGAATAAGGCATGTGCATCTGTCACGTGTAAATATATACAGAAATTTTAAAAAAGAAGGAAAAAAAGGATTATGAATTAGAGGGGTAGGGGTGATGATATGGACTACTGTGAGACTATAATTATGATCTTATGGACTACTGTTGTACACAGCCCATTTAATCTTTGAATACTCTGTAGTGCCTGTCCAATAAATCAATCAACAACTGTATTAATAAAGTGCTACAGCTACTCTATACAAAGTGCCACAGTAGTTCTAGACCTAGATGTGAATGGCAGTATGGTCATAAATGGTGCCAGTCTTGACCTATGTAACTCTGGTATTTGAGCGACCAATTGGTATATAACACAGAAGTCGTTTCATAGACTACAAGTGTAACTTTTGTAAAATAGCATGTGAACTTTTGCATCGCAGTCAGATGTTACATAATGTATACTGATAACTTTATTAATTAATCTATTGTGTTAATTAATTAAGTCAGATTTAAACAATTCCAGGATAATAACCTCTGTTTGATTATGTGTAAGATTGACAACAATTCTATGCCTAGATTGTACTATATACTACAGTGACTGTTAAATGTGTGTAATTTATCTATGCATGCGAGTTATAAGTTATAATGATAACTCCTCTGCTCCTACTTTCAGTTGCTAATATGGCACACCACCTTTACCTTCTTTATACAGGGTGGGCCAAAATCAATGCAACTACTTTGACGGCTTATAACTTTTACAGTTTTTATCCGTCTCACTCAATGCACCAAATTATAGCTAATTAGCCATTCTATGAATCTGCCAAATATCTAAAAGATTCTTCCAACAGTTTTTGAGAAAATGTCGTTATTCACAGATGCCTCATTTTCAGCGAAATAACCTGAAATCTGAAAGCTTGAAAATCAAGACATCGACTTATGCATTTATAAGCCTATTAATATTAAAATCCTCTTTTGAGCACTGAAAAACGATTCAATTCACATCAGATGATGAAGGATTTCCCTTCTAGAAAATTGAATAAACAGTATTACGAGTCCTTATTCTCTGCTGGGCTGAGACGAGTCAGGCACTCGTGGACTCTGCCATCGACCAGTGGTTACGATGTGTGATTGCAGTCATTCTGGCACACTATGAACACATTGAACATTTGTTCGACTAATTCTGTGCTTACACAAATTCAATATGGTTTTTAACATTGTTAGGTCTATAAATGCATAAAGGTGATATCTTGAGTTTAAGACTTAAAGATTTCACGTTAATTTGCTGAAAATGAGGCATCCATGAATAATGACATTTTCTCAAAGACTGTTAGGGGCATCTTTTAGATATGTGGCAGATTCATAGAATGAATAATTAGCTATAATTTGGTGTATTCAGTGAGACGCTCGGATAAAAACTGTAAAAGTTATTAACCGTCAAAGTAGTTGCATTTATTCTGGCCCACCCTGTATAATTGCATGCACACATACTTTCACGTATGTGCTAATCTTTGCAATATGAACACTTGTGAAAACCTCATCGGCAATGGTACTGCCACTGTATATGCACATACATATGCGAAATACTTTCAAATACGCAATTGCATGTATATAACTTTTATATAATGCATACAATTTATGCATTTGCATGATTTGTATAATATGCTATTTGTCTGCATAATTACTGTCGTTGCCTCGTTTGTATCTGTATGTATATACGTTTTGTGTATAAACGTTTAGCAATCATGTTAACGGGCAGGTAGTTTAGACATTGATAGAATTAATTACTTATGTACCATTGAAAACCATGAATATCTTGGTTATTGACTTGTATTCATGACCCTTTTGTATACAATAAAAATAAGTAAGAAGTTGTGTTTGTGATATAACTAAACAAATGAAACTTTGCTGGTATTAGCTGCGAATTAGTCCATCAATGAGGATTTAGTGTCCGGTTCCTCACCCGATGGAAATGTCAAGGACGTCGGGCGATATCACGGATGTCTATTAATTGCAAATTAGGCTTCTCAGATATGCAAATTTTCTTATGGGCATGTAGGCCTAAATTGCAGTGTAGTAATGTATGAAAATATTGTATTGCTATTGTTGCGTATTTTGTAGATAACCGTCATGATATGATTGATTTCATAATCGCAAATCATAAAATATTAAATTTGAATTCTTATGGAAAATTCTTGTGAATCAATATGGTCCTATACGAACCAACCAACCGTGTCGTTTATATAAGAATGTAGGCCTACCAACTTCAAAATGTCACAACTCTTTCTTTTACGCATGTATAGCCTAAATTGGGACCAATAATATATGTACAATTGTAGATTTTTATGTATTGAATACAAATAATAATTAATAAATAGTACTTGTCTCAAATGTCATTAATTAAAATAATAGTATCGTTAAAAGTGCTGTGGTCTAATTTAAAGACGGCTGTTGGGAAGTGGCCGTCGAAAAGTCTATGAGGGAGCAAAGAAAATTGCAGCAAAAACTCTCGTAAATGAACTTTGTTTATATAATTTATGGGAGTTCTCGCACCCAAGAACCCCTGAGAACTATGTATAACTATTAAGGGGGCCTCCGGGGCTAATAGGGGACACTCGTAAGTCATGCTTGGTTAAAACACCTTTATTACTGACAAAATCAATTTATTTGTTGTTGGTGTATGTGAGCGTTTTCATATACGGTAAGGCCGTTGGAATAATATTGGATAATTGTAATCGTATATCGAATACCTTGGTTGCCTTATGTTAACCGGCTAGTTGTCAAGTCGATTTTGATTTTATTTTTCTAAACCTTTTGTAGAGACCATCGTTCACTGTGTTATTAGTAGTGGTTTGTTTCTCTAACAAAGATGTCACCGATATCATCTTTGGATGCAGAAATGAACGTTAAGTAATTATTTATTGAATGTTTGATACATGGTTTTATTGATGTTAATTGGTAACTTAGAGAATCTTGTTATCTAAATCTTGTTATCAGAGTTTAGACTTGATTGATTGATTAATTGAACGATTGATCTATTCATTAATTGATTGATTGATTGCTTAATTCTATGAATCAATCAATATCTCTCGATATCGTAAAACTATTAAATTGTTACAAGAGTTATATATAATGGATTGATTGATTTTATTGTGCTTTAATTTAAGCCATTGTTATAGAAGTTAAACTGACCTGAGTTTTAAAAATATATAAAATTGTTTTTCTATTTTTTATTTTATGTCTAGAATTTTTTCGTAGCAGCTAAGCTATTTTTTAACTTTAAATATGTATGTCTTTTCTAATTGGATTTTAATAGACCAGTTCCAGTATGTAATTCATGTTGCATATTGATAATGCAGGTCACTGCAGGCATGTAAGGTAGGTTTGAGTGTGTTTAACGTCAAGGTTCAGAAGCCCGAAGGGCTTCTCTTCAAGACGGCTCAACACAATCGAGCACTACCGTCACAAAGATTGGTTTAAATTTTATTATAACTTTAATCCCACAAAAATACCCAGCAGTTTAGTACCGAGCACTGAGTGAGAAATGACAGAGTGTGTGAATCATCAGGCATATAAGTTGAACGAACCGTTATTATATAGTTTTGAAAACGTATTAATCCGGGTGTGATTTTAGATGTAGGAAAGTGAATTGAGGGTTTTTATTGCAAATATAAAGAGTTATTAAAAAACACATGTATACTGTATTACAGTATTTCTTTAACTCTACGGGATCGCGACCCAGGAAAAATTTAAAGTTTAGTGGCGATCCACTAAGCATTTTTATATGGATCCACTACAAGCGATTTACTGTAAACTTTCAAAATCATAAATGTGTATTGTGTAACCTGTAAAGTCGTACAAAATCAGATGTAAGTGAAAAGTGTAAATCTTCATAAGCATAAGAAAATAAGAGTTTGATCCTTGTGGGTTTGTACTTGTCTTTAATTATCTTTAAAAAAAATATTTTTTGAGACCTCGGCGACCCACCAGTGGGTCGCAACCCACAGTTTGAGAAACACTGCTAAGTACATTTATTAATAGAGCACTACTTTGAATTGACTGAAAGTTATGAAACCTTGCTTTGAATTATCAAAAAATAAATTATGCACGCCGACCAAATAATTGCATTCTAACATCGATACTGATTTATAAAGTTTCAATAGGCCTAATTGTTCTCTATAATAATTATTCGAATTTTGTAGAAATACAGTTAGTAGATAAGTATGTTGTAAATAATGTGTAGGCCTAATACTGATGCTTCCATATATTTGTGTCGAATCATAACTCTAAAGTATAATGTGCACTTGATGTTGACTTGCACAATTTATTTCTTCTATGAGTGATTATTATTATTGATACCAAATTCAGAAAGAATTAACAAGCAGCTTATATTTTACTCTTTAGCATTCTTCAAATTTTTCACAAGCATTTCTATCTGACGTTTATAGTAGATAGAGATCAACAAGGTGGTGAAGAATGACCCCGGACCTGGCCCATTATATCATATCAAAATGGAACGCACCCTGCCCCCCCGAACCGTTTATGCATCAAACGGTGTCACTGCGGTAACACCATTAGGGTGCTCAGTTGTGGAACTTGGAAAAGTCATGGAATTTGACCTGACTTGGAAAAGTCATGGAATTTGAAATCTTGTTTTGGAAAAAATTTGATAATATTTTTCTTAAATTTGTTATTTTTATTTTTACATTTTTTATCATCACCAATAACTTAAAAAGTTGAATCTAGATTGGATATGTATCATCATTTATTATGCGTAGCCATTTGGCATATAGGTTTGAGAGCTTTGTCTGTAAGTCAGCTATTCGAAGCCGTACCTGGCGACGCACATAATTTCTGGTAAAAAGTGGTCATGGAATTTTTTTGGAGGTCATGGAAAAGTCTTGGAATTTGAAATGGTCACCCAGCACCGTGTTTTCACCACGGTGTGGGGCACCGTGTTGATCTCTAGTAGTAATTTTAATATTCAAAGCTTTGGTTGGTACTTGTGAAAGTGGATGCTCTGTAGAATGTGTTTCTAAATTTGAAATATTCTTGCTAGACTAGTAGGCTATGCAATGTAGCCTATGCATACGTGGAGTGATTGATTGAATGCAAGTCCTATAGTTTGAGCGATAATTTATTTATTTATCGATTAATTGACTAATTAATGGAATGTGCTTTTGATTTTCCGTGTTGGTTCTGGAAAACCTGAGAAAAGCCAATAAAAACTGCATGTAATAAAAACTGCATGTGTTTTTGTCAACTTACGCGGGTACTGAGAATGCTAAGTGAAAGCGTCCTATCACTCATTTCCCCCTGGCTACAATTTATTCGTGGTAAAGGAATATCCTTTGTGATTGGATCAGTTTGTTGATGGAGGGAGTGCTCATTTGTGAGCGTGATAGTAGACTTAGTAGGAAGTGAAGTTAACCTACCAGTTGGCATCTTACTACTGTGACTGAGGCTATTTACTTGTAATTGATTTGTCAGTTAATGTCGTCGATGTCGTCGTCAGATGATGAAATGGACGTTAAATTTGCATTGATTGACTCGTCGATTGGACGATAGATGGAATGATTGACGATGTTTGCACTCTATACCTTGGTGCATGTTGCTTGTGCGCATTTTTACCATAAACTTACTGGTTAACATACAGTAGAGTAATTTAATACCATGCAATAACAGAAGCAAAAACTGTCAAGTCTGAATAACTCAAATTTAAAAAAAGTTAAATTGGGTTGTCATCGCTAGTGTAGACCAATATTTCTCTGTCAAGGGACCTTTTCCATTCAGGACTTAGGCGATCGTGGTTCTCCAGTTTCCACTGATGTCTGTCCTCCAAATATACAATTGCAAAAAGAATAGCCTGTTACAAAATACGAGAGAATATTCAAAATTGTTGAAGTTTGACGTTTGCATTTAAATCTCTCTATTGAGTGCTGTATTAGGTTTCTGGGCTAAGGCATATATATTTACACAGTTTTGTATATCAACAGCCTGCGAGCACACCATTGATCAGCCGTATCATTACAAGTGTTTAGCCTTTTTCACTTTTTGAATGATGCATATGAATTTAAAATTTATTGTAAAGGGCGAACCTAGTAGATTATAGGGTGGTTTAAGGTCGCTGTGTCATAGAAAAATGATTAGCGACTTGCAGGTTTTGCTTCGAATTTCTTGATAGAGTTGCACAATGTTGTGTAGATAGAAATATTGTTCAGCTTATATAATGTTTACTGATAAACGGTCTAGCTGTGTTTAACACTATCTGTAGCAAAGTTATTAATGTGCTTTGTATATACTGAATAAATCTTAATAAATATATGAAATATTCGCTTCAGTGTTGATACTGTCTTTACTTTTAATTTGTTTTTATTATTTAATATCAATAAGTAAAGAACAGTAAGAAAGAATCAAATAAGAAGAAACAACGTAATAATAATTGAAACCGTTACTTCGGAGTACCGTATCAGTACGTGCATCTCCCTCTCTCTCTATCTCTCTCTCTCTCTCTCTCTCTCTCTCTCTCTCTTTCTCTCTCTCCCCCCCCATATAGTTTATAGAAATAAATGCCGCCATCCATGGAGTTAGTATCAAAACTATATAATAAAGAAATATGAGCTTGTTCCCTTTTGGCTTGTTTTATGTATAGAGAAAATCTCAAATTTACAGAACAATACCGCGCTAGACAATAGCTTATAGTACAGTTTGAACATAAAACCAAAGAAACAACGTAGGCCTAAAATAAAACTGCAGAATCTCAGCCAGGGTATATGATTAAAATTCTATTATATCTTTAGCAAATTAACTATATTATTAGCCTGGAAAAATTAACTTAATGCCAACTCTGAATTTGATTCCTTCATATGGGGGTGGACTTAGTGATTGGTTAGGGGGGGGGGGTGCGATCCTACTAAGGTTTTCCGGACGTACTAACCATTGAACCACGGAGACCTGCTATTAATGGCGATTTCTACTAATCTATTCATCATCATTTCTTGTAATAATCTGATGGCTATTAGGCCTACCGATTGTCATAATCGTCTCATAAAGATGCAGTCTCATACAGACAAGGGAATAATTATGAATAAAAGTCTTCGTATGCACATAGCCGCCGGTTTAGCCGTGGGTTGCCGTATCCCCTTCGACCTGAGGGGGGGGGGCGAGTGGCCATGGCTCACGTGGATTTGAGAATTATTACAATTTGAACCAACCATTATCATATTCAAATACTAACCTTGGATCCTTGGCCTCTCTCGATTACTGTATCTTCGATTTAACCTGGTCCCCTTAAAAGAATTATGGAAAAATATTTTATTCTTTTATATTTTATTTTATTTTTATATTAAATGTTGCCACTCCCTCGAAAATGGTTAGATCCGTTACTGTATCCACAGTCTCTCTGTTCAGTACGAATTATGGAATAGAATTGCTCGTTTAGTCAGAATTAATTATTCTCTCGGGAGGCGTCGCTGTACTAGTAGTCAAATATACCTCAATCAATCAGTCACACGGGAAGCACAGTAAGTAGTCCGGCACGCTGAATAGGATCGTCAATTCATGAGGAGAGGGTTAGAATTCTACAATTGTCTTATATCTCTGAGTTGCGAATCTGAGTTGTGAGCAAATTAATTTAAGAGTAAATAGTATGCATGCACTTAGATATAGGATAGATAGCCTATAACAACAAAATCCAAACGAAAGAGAACATAAAGCTTTATGCTTCAACTGAAATATTTGCATTATAATTTATTATTAATTTATTAGCTTTATTTACAATGGCGCTGTCGAGGAGAAGCTTACGCTGTAGAGTTTGACGTTAAAATCATCAAAATCAAGCTGATAAGGAATACTTTTACGCATCCCTCAGTTCAAAGATGCAGATATTTCCAGTGAAAGAATTACAAATTACAATTGGAAAGGTAATGAATTGGGGGGGGGGGTGACTCCGAAGGGGTTCTGGAGGCCTGTCCCAAATATAACGGATTTCATTATGCATTTGATCATTTTTAGGGGCTTCAGAACCGGATCGGCGCTGACCGGGGTGGTCTAGGGGTCCGGACACCCTCAGTTCCTCCTAGACCCGCCCATACAATTCGTCCAGATCCATTGAGGTTTGAGATAGGTACTGAGGATGTCCACCGGACCACCCAGCTGCCCGGATGAGTGGTCCGGTGAACATCCCCAGTACCTACCGTCCCGCCGCAGCCCATGTAGATCTTCATTAATGAAAACCACTTTCCACCAAATGTGTTTTTGAAACTGATGATAATTCTATTGATATATTTTAAATTTGTATTTATCAAATAATTTGTTGAAACTTGTTTTTGTAGACGAGGGATCAAATTAATGGAGATTTCCGCCAGAAAGTGCTGCTAGACGTAAGCATTATTTTCCCATACGCGTTTAATAAGTACAAATACTATTTTGTTTTATTGAAGCTTAAAGCATTTTTGCTACGCCTATAAATAAAAAATTTAGTGAGTTTTTTTAATCAACCATTCGATCAGTCAATGAGGATTTATTTTAATGTCAACACTGAGTTAAATGAACTCTTCTTATGTTAATTTCTCACGGGCTAGCTAATTAATATGTACCTTAGGGGTTGTCCATATATTATGTCATCACCGAGGGGGGGATTGGAACCTTGATGACGGGTGGGGGGGGGGGGGGAAGAGCCTTGATTACATCATTAATGGCAAAATTTATCA
>JAQFZF010000429.1:0-18028 GCA_034695365.1 Enchytraeus norvegicus
TGTAACCCACTGCGATAGGGCGGATGCCGCCACTACTACTATTAATATTATGGTTACTATTATATAGATTTTAATTCACGTGTAGAATTTGACGAGGAACAGAAAAGAAAACACAATTCTGTGTTTGTTACTATACGTGTGATGTGATAATAACACTCGCATGCGCAAATGTATTCGAAAATGAAAAGATAACAATATTGATTATTTAGTATATTTTACTAGTAAGCTGTATTAGTTAAGCTGTATCTACCATTCCATCAATATGCACTTTGCCCAAAGAAGCCGAGGTTATTATTTTAGTCGCACACGGGTCTTATTCAATACTATCGTCATCAAGTTTTCAAGTTTTGTCATTCAAGTCTAGCAATTTTTTAAAATCTCCGTATATTTTTACACATGACAGCGCACTTGCTAGTTTCTTTAGTTGTTTTTGTGATTTTTATTATCTTCTTGTCGCTTTACCTTTTGTAGTGCCTCAATGGCAGCAAGCTGCAGCAAGCTCAGGTACACGATGAACCTTCCATCCTTCAAGCACTGATACGCTTTTGTGCCCAAGGGTGCCGGGGATATTTTGTAGACTAACCTTGGAATCGTTCCCACGCCATTGACCATCGCTCGATTCTGAAGCAAATACGTAATCCGCTTCACCAATAACATTTTGCATTTTTATCAATTCAAACTAAAGTCAAGTTTAGCACATAATATGTCTATATCTAACAAGAATTTGTTGGAATATATATACGTGCAGATAAGCACACAAGACTTATTTTACAAGTATAGGCCTCCGTGTATTGGGTTTTATGTGAAATTGTGTACACATAATAAACCACTTGAACATTATTATTGTATGGGCTCAAGTTCACATCATAGTCTATAGAACTACTGTAACAGTAGGCTACATTGCACACTAGCCTATCAGGGTTTCAGACAGTTCAGAGTCATTTCTATACACACAGCGGTCATGAGCAATGGATAAATCTTTAGTTATAACATATTACAGGATGAGATAGGATATTTCTCTAGAACTCAAAGCTCGGTTAAGATTTAAGTTAATAGGCCTATGCATATGTGAATGTTATAACATTATTTGTACAGAAAATAGTAAAAGATCTGTACCGGTGCCCAGTTATGTAGCCTGAATTCTATTAACTTGAAATGGGGTAAGATTATTATGAGGTTTCGTTAGAAACTCTATGCTACATTCGGCCTCAATTTGAGAAGCTTGGCGAATGTTAGAGAATGTTTTGTATACAAAAATATTGTATAAAAAATTTCATAAGTTAGCTTGTAACAAAGATAATTCGAACATTTCACGGATATTGATCTACCATATTCTGTTCGGATCAGGCATCCAAGCAAAACATGGGCCACATGCTTCAAGTATTTTGGAGCAACCTCCTCTCTCCCCCCTCTCCTCCCCACCGAAACGGTTGCACGAACGTTAAACTTTTTCTAAGAATTTAATCATCTCCGATTGTGGCTACAATCGAACTAGCTGTATTTTGTTGTATCTGGAAATTTTATACGAATAGGTTATAAAGGATAATAGGTGTTGTGTTATAATTGTGATCCCGATCCTGAACGATTGCAGTACTAATGCTATATAGTCAGTAATCTGACGGTAAGGTCGCCAGCCACACTCTATACGATCCAATTTGAAGCATTGGGTATGATGCTACGAATGGTTATATATTATGCCTACTCTAAATTAACAGCAACATAATTAGAAATTTTGAAATATTCAACCAAAGACTTTGTTAAGCTCTAATGGCGCTTTGTTTAGCTCGATGGCGCCAGCATGGACTAACCGAGCCAGAACTTGATAATATAATATTGATGACAGGAATTGCGATTAAAGTGCCTAGTAGGCTACTACATTTGGTATACGGACACTTGGCTGAGCCAGTTAGCACATCGGTTGATTGTCCGGCTCGAGTTCCAAAGGTTCACGGTTAGAATCTCAGAGCTCACCAGTAACCTTTAGGCCACGAAACTGACGTTAAATTCGGTTTCAGCCTTTTTAGTTCTTTGGTTCCTTGTGACAATACTAATAATTCAGTGATTCGTCATTTTATATTTATATATATTTACTATTAAATGTTCCAGTTCGGTATGCGGAGCACACAACTGGAGAACCCCTTCAGCTGGCAGCAGCTTCTCCACATTCCGAGGCAGCAACAGCAGCTGCAGCTCTCAGAGCTCCTCCTCCGCCGTCAACAACTGGATCGAAGCCAATATGAAATACACTGGAAAACCTTCCGTCTCATCCACGAGCTCTCCTATTGGCGGCGATGTTGCTCGGGAACGAGGTGTGATGGATTCAGACTCTGATGATTCTGACGAGGCGCTGGAACAGTTGACTGGAACCAGGAACCCAGCCGCTCTCCAGAGGATCAGGAGCATCAAGAGACGAAGGCAGCAAGATGGAGACGATGCCGAAGATGGAAAGAGAATCGAGAAGAAAACTGGTGTGGAGAGAAAGGGATCGATTCTGGGGAGGTTACGAAAAATTAGCAGAAGTTTTCGAAAGAACTCTCCCCTTGGAAAGGATGAAGTAGTTGGGTCGGGCACTGATGAAGCCTGCCTCACGCCACAACTACCTCGTAGTAAGGCCATGGAGATAGCCAGGCTCACAGCATTGGCTGAACGTCTGGCTGCCAGCAGGTCTGAACAGAATGGTTTGAGTGGTGATATTAAAGTGAGAATAATAGACAGACCATTAGATAATCGTAAATCAAATATCTCTCAGGTAAATCGTAGCAAATCAAATCAACCTTTCGATCAATCTGCCGAACCTACGACATACTACAGATATCCCAGCTGTGATAGTGGTCTACCAACCGTACCACGCCGTAATGCCTTTGATAATTATAATAGAAGTAGACTGAAGTCTGCTCCCAATACTGTTAGTGAAGCTGTGATACACACTGATACTAAACCTCGACCACCACTTGGAAAACCAAACGATACCACTTCCGCTTCCAGTAACTGTGATTGCGGTTCACCGATTAGAAGTCCTCCATATCTGGAATCCATTCTGGAAACCTCTTTGGAGTTGGAGGATTCGGTTAGACTCCAACGTCGAGGTTTAGAGAATGGGTTGAATGAGAATTATTCTTCATTACGAAGAGATTACGGTTCCCAGGATTCGATAGATGCTTTGAGGGATTTGGTTCCGGGCTCAAATACTTCTTTAAAAAAGAAACCAAAACCAAAGGAGAGTACTGTGAAGACTTTGGGGTCTCCAGTATTTTCGATGCCCCCAAAGGTTGATAACTCCTTCAATTTACCGGAAAAATATCGACCACAGATGATCGTTAAGCCTAAATTCAGATTGACTTCCGACACTGGGTCGATTGATAGAAGATTGATAAAAGATAGACCCTTTTCTGAAATTGAACCCATAAATAAGAACAAAGACGAGTCACTACGAGCGCTAGATGACACTGTGAACAATGATTTCATATCTAAACTAGCGAGTTACGCTATAGGTGCTGACAGCATGTCCACGATCACGCTCAGTAATGAGGATGAAATTAGATTAGACGATAGTAAAACTGATATTTGTGATAGTTTGAGACGATTAAACATTTCCGGATCGATATTTAATAGTTCGGAAGACATAAAAAATGCAAGTCATTCATATACAACTGCATTTGCGCTTCGTTCTTCAGCGATTTCCAGTACAACCACAACACCAGGTCTTTCATCGTATTCGTCTTATTTCAGTAAACCTCATAAAATCGTATCCGTACCTCCTTATTCTACCTCGCTATCTGGAAAATATTCTGAGGCTGGAAAAAGTTCAGAAGCTTCAGCTGCTAACAGTTTAAATTCAAAACTGTCCAGTAATTTTCTTGATCAGAATAAACTAGGCTCGGTCAGTGCTGCCAGCAAAGATTCCAATTCCATTGGGCTGTTATCAGCGGGACGGCCCGCAAATCTCACTGTTAACATACCAGAAAAATTGCCTGATTCAGACTACAAATGTGATTCTGGTATATCGTCAGCGCAAACATCTCTATTAGAGGTGGGAAGTAGTGTTGACGGCCCCAATGCTACTGCAGATGTGAAACTGAGGGAAAACAACAAAGAGTTACCATCAACAATTTGTGAAACAAGTTCATTCGGCGGTTATGAATTAAAACCAGCCTCGGCTCGTCTTATTATATCATCTCCCATATCAGAGAAAGCTGAATTCATGGAGAACTCTCACAAAAGATTGCTTTGTTCTCCTGTCTCTCCAAAAGATTTCACACTATTCGCTGCTGCTGGGGACAAAAACAAATCAACGGAAAATACAGAGGAGGGGGGCACAACGAGTTACCCCACTCTATCAAAAACCCTCGGGTTTCCGGTTACCATTGATAGAAAGATTAACGCGAGTAACTATGGAAGGTCTTGGTATGACTGAAACTTCCCCATTGGTGTACTTTCCATTAAGCTGAACTGTTACCACATTTTTAAAGTGTAAAACTGTGATTCCATTGGTTCGAAGTTCGAATCACAAAGCTCACCAGTTACCGATGTAGCCTTTAAGCCGCTAAATTGACTTAAAATTCGGCTTTAGCCTTTAGCCAGTTAATACATTTTTCAACATTTTTTTTCAACATTTTTCTAAAGTTAATACATTTTTCAACGGATTATATTATAAACAGACTGTTGATCTAATTGTCAATTCCATAGTATGGAGTGTAGATTAAAGCGTCTTGGATTAATGAATGGTTGGCCACTACTGTTTTGAAAGATTCGAATTTCAGGCTCATTTGTCTTGAATGGGCATTCCTCAGAAAGCGATTTGTTGACATGGATCATGGCTCCAATTATACAAATTCTAAACTGGGATCAGGACGACGGCAAAGTTATTGGGGGGTGGCGCCGACAACTAGTGATTTAGCCATGATTTGGAGTCATATTATGGCTTCCAGCTCCAGAAAACCCTCAAGCCTTGGAATATTAAAGATTCGCTCCGGTGTATTGGGAGACTAAAGCCACCCCTCCCATAATTCGAGCACTGTTTTTATGTACAGCTTATTCGATGATTACGCCTATTGGCCCTATGTAAAAGATCACGGTGCCTGATTTATGATCGATGACGTTAGTGGATTCAGAAACTGACGTTAATCTTCTTTTAGAATGTCATAACGATGCTTCCATTATTTCATTCCATGCTATTAAACATGTATACAGTGCGGCAGACGGCTTGAAGGAAATAGTTATTATACAATAATAATGTTACAGTGCAGCACACTACAACGCATCACAAATGCTCCTAACATAGCTTAATATAGCTGCGTCATTAACAATAACTGTCTATGTAAAATAATATGTTGTATAACCGATAATTCAAGACTGTACGAAATTTCGTACATTCAGTATGTACTGTATTCAATGCTTCTTTGGGGTCGCTTTTAGTTTCATTCGCGATTTGTTTTAGTCTCAAGTTGTCATTTTTACTCCATTTGAATTCCATAATCCGTATGTAGAGTTTCAAGGAAAATGATCAGAGTAGACTTACGTAGTTATGATATAGTGTGTGCATTAATCAGTTGTTATAATAAAGTTGTATTAAGTAATGCAATGTATTGGTGCTACAGTCTACCAGCATTATGTGTCCATGTAATATTATATGCTGATTCTGAAAGCTATGTAACAGATCATAGGTTAGGATATTAACGATAGAACTCAAAGATTTATTGACAATATTATATTAAGTCCTGATTATTTTATTTATTTATTAATTGCTGATTAATTTATTTATTGATGATGATTGACTATCTAATTGTATGAGTTATTACTTATTACACGATTGAATGATTTCTGATTGATAAGTAAATTTGTTGGATGATAAACTTGTAGATTGCTACTTATTCACACTTGTCAATACAGTGAATATGAAAGGTGTAATACGAAAGCAGTGTCTTTCCCTTCTTAGAAATGTAAAAAATAATAATAATAATATTAATTTTTAACTGCTATATTTTATCTATACTGCTTTTTTAAACATAATAAATCAATTTTATCATATTTTTAGCCCAGGGTCGTTTACAACCCAGGGCATTAAAAAATAAAAATAAAAATAAAATAATGTAGGCCTAAGTTATTGAATGCAGGTAAATAAAAGACAACAGAAATTTGCGAAAAATGTAATTATCCCATGGACAAATCGTAGTGGCATAGTCTATCTTTATCAATCAATAAATCAATCAATGAGGATTTAATGTCCGGTTGGTTCCTCAGCCGAAGGCGATGTCAGGAACATCAAGGATATACAATTTCTTTCAGTTGATTTAACGTTGTGTTGCTATTATATAGGAAGTGATTTAATTATTAATAATAATTATAATAGTTGAATTATTTAAGTAGAATATATCATTGATTGAGTCATTCACTTTTATCAGAATTCAAATGTTCATATTGTATACGCAAGGATTTTGTTTTCGTGTGATATGAAAATGAAGCAAGTAAGAATCATTTTGAGATATTAAATCCAAAAATCTTCATGTAATATCATGCTGTATACAGTGTATAGCTGTTCGACAATCAGTAGTAAATAGTATTGCTTTGAATAATAAATTATAATAAAGGTTTATTATTGTCCATTTCCTCATCCAAGGATGATGTCAGGGACGTTATACTGCAAATCGCCTATACCTTTTCAGTGACATTCATATTATTCCTGGAATTACATGAAATATTACTAGTGCCTCCAGAAAAATGTACCTTCAAGTGCAATTAACAAAATAAAAATAATATATTCAAATGTAAGTGAATACATACTGTGCAATGCATAATAATACAGTATAAAGGTAAAGATACACCATAGGGCAGAATTGACTATTAGGTTTCGGAGCTGATCTCTTCTCGAAGAGTTCAGCGCACTGGTGACAAGTGTCATTCATCTAGCGGCTAGGTCGCCAGCCCCACTTTCGATCCAAAGGACCATACGACAGACTCGTGTTTACTTTTCGCAATCTTCTGATGATACCTACTACTACTTAATAATTGCTTCCAATGAACCGAAAATTAGACATCCGAGGAGGATGGATTGCTTTGTTGGCCCGTTGTACATCCGACATTTTACTCTCTGATTGCTCGATCGGGAATCGAAACCTGAACCTCTTGCGCAAAATCGACACAAACTGGCCGACTCTCTATAGCCAACTGAGCTACGGAGATGTACTAGAGTATACATTATACATGTGTATAAATATATCTTATTCTGTTTGTGTAATTAATCTGTATTCCCTTTGAAATACGACATTGGAGGACTAGACTACTTTTGTTTATTGTTCAAATTAATATCGACTGTAACCCATAATCATATGTAGTTGTTATAATATTAAACCCTTAATAGATGCCGGCCTGGTATACCAATTGCTCGTGTTGGGTTCGAAAAACTTGATAACAGCTCGATCGAAAGATCTACGTCTTTTCTAAGAGCCGACGAATGCAGATCCTGAGAAACGCAACATTGACCACCTCAGATGACATACTCAATAATAAATCTATGAAGGCTGTATTTTACTTGTGGTAAAGGTAAAGCTTTGTGATATGATAAAATTAATTATTGATCGCACTAGTTCTCACTATTGAAATTGATCAGAGGCGGATAAACCAATCGGCAAAATTGGCAGCTGCCTAGGACCCCGTTTTAACAACGGCCCCGCGCCGTCGTGAACTCAAATTTGCAAAGCTTTTGAGGACATGTAACATGCTGCAGTATGTAATCTAGACTCATTACCATTAGGGGAATTTGATTTTCTTTTGGGGGGATTGATAATGATACATTATTCTCAATTAGTTTAGGGGGAATTTCAGAGTTAGGGGGGGGGGGTGGGGATTCCCCCTAAACATTCCGACATTAAACAATGAACACATGTTGACGTTGCACATCTGCATCACATTAAATTTTGTGTTTATACATGTATAATATAGGCTATGTTTTAATTTAAAATTTACATAGAATAAAAATTGATGTCTTTTATAATAATATTTTATATTACTGGTACATATTATGCTACTGTGGACCAATATGTTCGACTATAAAATATTAGAAATCGATAGATAGGAAATTACTAATAGAACGAGATTATTATTATACATAGTTCATTAGGAATAATTATCTTAGGTAAAAACTTACAGATATTTTTGCGGGTTTATACTTTTATTTATTTGTTATTATGATGCCATGTCTTGTTCCTCCTGTTTTTGTTGTTTTTCATACAAATTAGTCTTTATAGTCTACTCTAGATGACAAAGAGTGCCTACTTTGGCCTTGCGTATAGACCTATGTAGGCTAATTATGATATATTGTGGATGATATACATTATACAGTAGTTGGCCTATAGCGTTTCCCAAATGCCCGGTCGTGATCCGGTAGGCGAGTATGATAACTGTATACAAGTTTAACACATCCGCGATATTTAGTACTTATGTACCTTTTAATGGGGACGAAGTGGTATTTAAATCTCTTTTAACTGACTCTAATTAGTTCTTATTGATTATATTTTTGCAAAAGAGTCTCGAAGTCTAAACCTAACAATAACCCTAACTCTAACCCTAACTATAACCCCAACCCTTACCCTAACCACAACCCTAACTCAAACCATAAAAATTAAAGAAGCCGGGTGATATTAATGATGTGCTAAGCTTGTATACAGTTATCATTCTCGCACCCGGTACCGAGTAACGAAAACGTATTACCGGATCCAGTATCGAGGTGGAAATGCAAACTATAACATCGACTAAAAACGCGGTGAGAAATTTGGCCATTAAATATTTGTTCAATTAAGTCGATATCGTGTTGTCAAATATAAATGAAACCACATGAAATGTCACTAAAAGGGTTGCCAACCGTACGGAATTTGTCCGGACTGTCCGGAATTTGCATAGTGTGTCCGGAAAAAGAAAAAGGGTCTATCCGGACAATACATTGTCTGTCCGGAAAATAGATACAATAAGTAATAGATTAAATCATAATATTGACGGCGCTCGGCCGTCATGCTGACAGTGTCCGGAATTGTCTTCATCAAAAATTGGCAACCCTAGTCCGACTCACTAACTGGCTGGCAGTTATTACTGAATTACCGGACAATGTAAAAATAATGAGAACAAATAAATAAATAGGCTTTTCTGCGATAAATATTAGCCGGGTCACGAAGAATAATATTACAAAATACCGGAAAAATAAAGAAAACCATTCAAAATTACCATTGAAACGTTTGGGAAACGCTGTGAAAATATGTAGCCTAGGCTTCACTATTCTAACATGGTATATTTTCAATGCAGGCTTTCCATGAATGTAAATAGTACTAAATGTTGCAAGTTTCATTTTATATCTGTGTGCGATAATTATTTCATTTTCTGCTCGCTCTAGAATAAAATAATTTGTCATATTGTTAAACGTGTTAATTTGAAGAAAAATTATTAAACTCACTATGACCCAGTTGAATACGTAGTTGGTACCACGTTAGATCGATGAGCAGGATGTCAAGGATTCAAGTCCAGCCGGGTCCGTGTCTGACAGTATCCTTCGATATGAAAACAGACGTTAAGCTTAGCTTATCTAACATTGTCTTATCTAGTCTATTTATTTTGAAAATAATGCATCTTTCTCTCTAGGTTCAGCCGAAGGTAAAAACCTTTGTCATAAGATCGACTTGCTGAATTTATCCAAGGATGTGGTTGATCGATGGCGTGATCATAAGTGAGCGAGAAGGTGACTTCGTGTAGGAATATTTTCAAAGGATCACCCATTTTGCAGGGCAATGGATTGATAGACTCGAAGCTGATTTCTTTTCTGAAAGCTGTCAACACACAACTGGGTGACAATAATTATTTGTCACTAATCTATTTCGGGAAACTTGAGTATAGACCAACCACAAACTGAGCGTGTTTCGTAAGAACCGGAACGCAGAAACTGAGGAAGACAACGGGAAACTACCTCAGAAGCTTTAACATTAGCGTACGCGGTAAAACGCTTGCTTTATAAGAAGGAGGCCGTGGGTCAACGTCCCAGCATTGATCGTCTCTAACACTATCATAGGATACAAAAACAGACGTTAAACTTGGCTTTACAAATCCGAGAATTCAATCAATTTCTTTCTCATAAAATGTGTAAAATGTTCCCAAGGCTATTCGACACTTTTGGACAAAAATCTCGCATTAGCCTAAAGGCTACAAAAGTGAGGGTGGCAAAAACTAGTACGAGTGATTTTAATTAAAGTAAGTTGTTCTTTTAGCAATATCATAGTCTTCTTGCAGCATGTCTTGAATATAATTAAATATTGTTATTCATTTCTAACAATTAATCAATAAGGATTTAACGTCCGGTTCCTCATCCGAAGGCAATGTCACGCAGTGGCGGATCTATGATTTTTTTAAGGGAAAGTATATGTATTTTATCCTTGTGGCAGGCACATCGAGGGGAGATGAAATTGAGGGAGCCAAACGGAAAAAGTATGCGGATGTAATGAACAATTTCTTAAAAATTCAAAATTACGGGGGGTGGCACTGACCACCCCGCCCCCTCCTCTTCGCCGAGAGAAGGGGGGGGGGGGGTTAGGGGGTAAGGATCTTTCTGCCTTTCCCAATTATATCCACGCCTGATATCACGTGATGGGCCCGCCACTGCAAGCGATGTCTGGATATTTAGTGACGTCATTGGCTGACCCTTGGGGACAGTGAAAGTCTTGCTCAGAGCTGGACACAGGAATTATCGATCGCCTGCTAACTGACCGTCTCCGGTCTGGCTGTGAATAAGGGGCTTTAGGATTCTAATCCCCTACGTATTTCAAAATTCTACCGATCTTTTTTGATTCCAGGAAGAGTCAATTAGATAGTAAAATCTCGGACACGAATGGGCCAAACAAGCTCTCCATCCCACGAGGCCTGGTTGCAACTATTATGGTGCGTGGGTCGGTAATTTGGTAGCGACTAGTACGTACTGGGTGACTGCTGCAGCAGATTTCGTTGGTTACCATAGGTGTTGCATATATAAACTTATGATCCAATTGGATTGCATAGTGTGGGGCTGACGGCATCACCGTTAGATTAATGACGTTGTCACCTGTGGGGTGCAATCTCTCAGCACGGGATCAACTTCGAGACTACGTTCAGTAATAAATGCGGCGCCTTACCAACCTCCCATGTTTCACTATTTCAATTATGTTTGTAGGCCTACCGTTAGTATTTTGTAGCGTAAAAACTGTAAATGTCACTAACTGCCAAATTGTAAGTAAGTTATATTGGTAGCTCGAACGTGTTGCGCTTCTGAGAAGAGGAGTCATGGCTTATTCTAACGTATATTATTAATAAATATGTGTATTATTAAAAGTCTTTTCCCCCTTTTTGGCCATAAAATGGTTTTGTGAGGTCAGATATTTTGTTTTTTAACATCTTAATTTTCTGATAAATTTACGGTTTCGTACGTAAAATTGCAAAAACTGTGTAGACTATTTTTTTCTATTAGTTCTAGCCTATGAAAGGGGCCTTTTGCTTTTTATCTTGGCGTTAAACACACTCGCACCAACCTCTCACCTTTAAAAGGTGTTGTGTGATCGGCTTGACCAGTTTTTCGTAAAAAATCATGAAAATAAGTATGATTTGATCCGCCTCCCCTACTTCACCTTATTGAATTTCCCAATTCGCCCACCGATTCCGGCTACTTACTAAAGCCGTTCATGGACCTTTATCCGAGCATTCATTCTCTCTCCATCTCTCGCTCCTTTATTGATTCCACTCCATCCTCGATACTACTCCAGCGTCGATAGGGCCTACTAAATTGAATAAATAGGATGGAAATAGTTTGCTGGAAGATGGAGAAAGGACTGCCAAGTCTTCGCAGTCTGTACTTTTTGTTCGTATATTTTCACACATGACTAGCGCACTTGCTAGTTTCATTTCTTGACTGCTGCTTCTGTGATTTTTTAACCGTTCAATGATTAATCGTACCTTTGTCTTTTGATAGCGCCTCAATGGCTACTAGGGCAGATACACGATTAACCTTCCATCAACTCACGACATAAAAGGCTAAAGCCGAATTTAACGTCAGTTTCTCGGCCTGGAGTCTACATCCGTGACGGGGGAGAGGTGGAATTCGAACTGAGTACCAAAGGTACCCAATCCTTAGGCTTATTCATATCCAATCCACTATTTCTAACAGATAATATGCAATTTTAGTTCTATAAATATCGACTTCATTTTTTTAGCCATAATTACTAATAGTGTTTATATCTTCATAATAATATGCTAAGATGGCTGCAATGCTAGCCTATTGTAGATAAGGTTAATATTACTCCAGTAAATTCTTTTTCCATTGGACTGGTCTTCTGGATATTGACTTTGGTGCCT
This sequence comes from Enchytraeus norvegicus, assembly GCA_034695365.1. Lineage (NCBI taxonomy): Eukaryota > Metazoa > Annelida > Clitellata > Enchytraeida > Enchytraeidae > Enchytraeus > Enchytraeus norvegicus. The sequence continues at coordinate 12,355 of JAQFZF010000429.1, forward strand.
TTGTACAGTATAATGAACATGTATTTATCGCCTTTCAGATTGGATTTGGCTTCATAGTGCTCGATGTTGTCTTAGATGACGGACCGGTAGCTCTCTAATTATTGATTATTGATTTCTGCTGAACCATGTCTATCTGCAGGGATACACTGTACAGTCCCAGTGTCATTAACAGAACCTGAGGCTCAGCCGGGCCATCGACCTTAAAAATACACTTTGGTCTAGGTTATCTAACCGGTTGTGGCCTTTGCTTGCAAGCTACTTGACTCTCCATTGTCCATTTAGCGCAAGGTGGCATTTCTCAAAGAGCGGCGCTTTATAGATAGACTTATTGATTGATTGAAAGTTATACTCTTTGTAAATAGACGTCGTTGTTGAGTATCAGTTAAGTCAGGATGTAATAACATTCAAGCTAAATTTTGCAATCGCTAGATAGATCGATAATATCAAGTCAGTCGACCCGTCTGGAAAGGAAGCCTTGTGCTTCTGACCTTGACAATAAGGGGTCATCCACAAAAGACGTCCTCACAAAATCATACCTTTTTGTTCCCCACTCCGATGCACATTTGTGAAAAGTGTAAGTAGGTAAGCGGTTACCCTATCCAGAACACCACGCCCACTTTTAGGCTCCGCCCACGTCCGCCCACGCATCCCGCCCACGCGCGCCCACGTCTCGGCTTCTGATTGGTTGGGTCCGCCCACGCACGCCTACGCGTCCTACTCGGATTGGTTGTAGAATTGCATTGTGCGCCTACGCATTCTTTCCTGATTGGTTGTACGCCCACGCACGCCTACGCCTAGGTTCTTGATTGGTTGTAGAATTGCATTGTTTTTAAACCCCTGTATATAGCATTGTTCAACGGTTTTTAAACCATTGTATATAGAATAGCATTGTTCAACGGTTTTTAAACCATTGTATATAGAATAGCATTGTTCACGTCCAACGGTTACACACATTTTAAATTCAAAATTTTATTGGTTGCATAATTACATTTTCTTTTAAATCTAGATGCTAGTCACCCGAGATAGGATTGGTTGATGCAAGTGGGACGTTTCAGAGTTAGCCTACAGCGTAGCGGTATTTGAATTCGACGTAAAATTAGTAGCCTAATTTTCAAAACTCAACGGTTGCCTGGGCATGTCCAAAACCGCCCGAATCTTAAATTTATTGGTTGCAGTAATGTACACTATTTTAAATGTCAAATCTGAGGCATGTCCCTCTATAAAATTCAAATCCAACGGATCATAAACAATGGGGTGAAGGTTAAAAGTCACATGATCCTAATGCCTTGTTCATACGCCCTACTCTGATTGGTTAGAATTTTGCAATTGCCGGCATTATTTTCACTATAAAGACAGGTTTTGACAGACATGAGTATCATTCATCGCCTATAGTTCTTGTCATGGCAGCTATCAAGGTATGTTTTTCATGTATAATGCTTAGAATATTTTTCGTATTAAATACTTAGAATATTCGTTCATGTTGAAGACTTAGTTTTAATCTTGACTAAGAATAATTTTAATATTTTATTTCGGTAAAATTTAGTTAGTGCCCCCCTCCCGAATAGAAATAATAAATAAATATAAAATATAGTACTAATTTTCATAACTCATATGCAGTTATTCTATCTATTTAAATGTAATTTTTCATGTTTCAGAAATATGATTTAGGTAATAATCGTTTTGTAACGGTCAACTCCTGTAAGGATACAACCTACGTGGTCATCAGAGAACATGATAATCTTCTCCACTTACCCACAAGCGTAGGAGTGGAGCTTACAGCATCACGTTTCGCCGTGCTCTGCATGATTTCAGAGGAGATTTCAGAAAACATAAGTCGTCTCTACAAAATCGATGAAGAGTTCGAGTATAAGACACATCTTGGTGGTGGTATTTACTGCGTGATACGTTCGGGTTGTTGGGCAATCAACTTGAGAAGATTTGTCACCCCCAAGGATAAAATGTATCCCGTCCCGACGAAGAGGGGGATATCACTACGTCTAAGCGAGTGGAGAAGGCTGGTTACATTTTTCCCAGATATCAAGGAGAAACATCCAGAGCTAAAGAACGCCGTCCCGTGTGACTTCAGCTGGTCTCATGCAAATCACGAGGCTGCATTTACATGCAGTGAATGCTACCCCTTCGGTGCAACAGGTGTTTACACATGAAACACTCTAACTTAAATATGAACTTGGACTATTATCGTTGTTTTATGTTTTAATAAAATGTACAACAAACTCAACTGATGTTTCTCGCTTCTATTATAGATTCTAACAAACGTACTTATGTACTGTAGTATCGCTGACCATGTATTACCACCCGGAAACAATGAACGATAGAATTCAAACTATAATTACGAATCCCTATCGTTTTTGTAAACATCGGGGCACGTCCTCGAATTTCTGTAAACTTTGGAACACTTCCTCCAACTTCTGTCAACTTCGGGACACGTCCTCAAATTTCTGTAAACTTCGGAATACGTCCTCAAATTTCTGTAAACTTAAGAACACTTCCTCCAACTTCTGTAAATTTCTGTAAACTTAAGAACACTTCCTCCAACTTCTGTAAACTTCGGGACACGTCCTCAAATTTGTGTAAACTTCGGAACAAGTCCTCAAATTTCTGCAAACTTCAGAAGACGTCCTCAAATTCTGTATACATTGGGACACGTCCTCAAATTTGTGCGATATTTGGTACACGCCCTCAAATAGGTGTAAAGTTCGGGACACGTCCTCAAATTTCTGTAAACTTCAAAACACGTCCTCAAATTTCTGCAAACTTCAGAAGACGTCCTCAAATTTCTGCAAACTTCAGAAGTCGTCCTCAAATTTGTGTGATATTTGGTACACGCCCTCAAATAGGTGTAAACTTCAGGACACGCCCTCAAATTTCTGTAAACATCGGGACACACCCTCAAATTTTTGTAAATTTCAAAACACGTCCTCAAGTTTCTGTAAACTTAAGGACACTCCCTAAAATTTGTGTAATATTTCGTACATGTCCTCAAACTTTAGCAAACTCCCGCGGAACAGTTGCGAAGAGTTCGTTATTCAGTTGCGTGCGAGTGTATTATGTCATACTATAAAGGCTCTTATCGGTTGAATTCGCTCTCATTCGATTTAAAGTCTTCATCATGGGGACTGTCGCGGTATGTATAACTAATATATTAGGTCATAGAATATTTGTGCGGAATTTAACTCATGAATATAATAGTTTGTGTTTCTTTCAGAAGTACGAGTTGGGAAATAATAGATACGTGTCGGTTACAAGTTTTAGAGGCCAGGCCTACGTTCATATCAGGGAACATCATGAGATCTGGGGGTATCCTACGAGTGTTGGTGTATCCCTAAAACCATCTCGCTTCGCTATGCTATCGTTGATAGCGAGCGAAGTGAGCGGGAAGCTGAAGGAAATAAATAAACCAGGAGACTTTGACTACAAAGCTCATCTAGGTGGAGGACTCTATTGCGATATGAAATCAAGCTGCTTCACCGTCAATCTGAGACGTTACTTTGTTCCCATAAACAAAACGTACCCAGTCCCTACTGAGAAGGGTATCAGGCTGACTCCGTCAGAGTGGAAGAACCTCGTCGTGCATATGGATACGGTCAAAGAACAATTCCCTGAACTTAATAATGCAATCCCCTGCAGCTTTAGCGTATCTCACAATAGCCAGGAATTCGCGTGTCTCGAATGTTATCCATTCGGGAGAAATGGCGTTTACGTATTCTAGTTTAACAAAATTGGGGGGGGGGCAGCAATTGCCTGTTGACATTCATAATTTTAATACTCACGCTTGTCAGACTTGTGACAACATCTCAGATATAAAGTATCGAACATGCAGTAGAAGTCATTCAAACGAAACATTTTGAAGTGTGCGGTTATAGAATCGTTGTAATAGAATTAACGGAGTATGGATCAAAACAGCAGCGGTAAGAATGTCACCGGAGGTACAAAACAGACTACACGCCCCGCTGCACTTTCCTTCGGAGATATATTCGCGGTGTATAATATAAGACCCTCTATTCGTCACGATTCGATGAATAGCGTGATCGATGCAGAGGCTGATAATATTATGCAGACTCTTGAGCATGAACTAACATTAAAGAGGTAAGTTAAAAATCTTTGTTGATATTTCTTAAGAATTTCTATATGAACTTTTGTAATATAAATATTTATTTAACTTTTCGAATTATTAAATATATGATTTATTTACAGATCAATCAAATGGCATCTATGCGCTCGAGTCAAATTCTATCGACCGACAGAAGCCGGGGATGAAGCAGAGGGAAAGTTCAAAACAAAGCCCGTGATACTCCAGATGAAAGACGGCATTACGGATCAACTCAGCGATGCTATGGAACCTAGATTGCGAGGAATTCGCAACAGAATAAGGTGACTGGATGGTAGACTGGATACCAGAGATTGTCCTTAATGTCGCACTATACTGCATCAACGCAGACTGATAGGTGAAACTCCCTAGATTGAATTTATATTAACTTTAGACTGAATAAACTTTTTCACTATTATCTGACAATGAGTGTAATAAAAGATATATATTATTAAAATGTGTTGGTATTCATTGATTGCTCACGTAAATCTCTGCTGATAGATGCTACCTCGATGGATCTTGCTTAAAACTCGCGAGATTTCATGCTCGAGTATCTTTATTCTATTCCGAAATCATTCCATGTCTCGAGTCCAATAATTAATCCGAGCTTCAACGTAATCTCGATACCAGAGGTATTCATTCAAAATCGGAATCAAACTGATTTCTTTTTCTAATCTCACACGTCTTTCCTCCTTTTCATGTGAACAATCACTGTCTCCCCAATATTCAGTGGACTATAATTGTCGTTAGGAAGTCTTTACTTATGCTCTGTATTCGACGACTCGCAAATCAATATTGATGCAAATATCCTTTCAGCATTAATATATTAAGATTCCGGTGCTTCTCGAATAAGTGTCATGGTAAATTAGGGCATGCCGAATCCCGTCGACCCGGATATCGGACCTGTAAAATGGATGTTGAATGATTCGGTATCGACTAATGTTAAACTTTATATTTAAGCTATTTATAACGCAAAGTCAGTTTTGTTACAACACTTTATTCACACACGGCGTTTATCGCCAAAGCATATATTTACAGTTCTTATTTACAGTTCATATCTACAGTTCGTATTTACAGTTCGTTTTTACAGCTTGTATTTACAGTTCGTATATACGAGACCACCATCAATAACAGATACTGTAAGAATCTAACGAAAAATGGACAACTTTTTCGACCGGTGAGGAATTTTGTAATGTCCGTAGGATAGCGAATACAACCGTCGGGAAGAATGTAGCGCTTGTCGTCGAAAGGGTTCAGTCCGTCTTTGTATACCGTACGTGTTTGGATGAGGTGATTCTTACTTCTGATCACGCAAAATTCTGCCTTTGTTTTGGATTTTGAGACTATTGAGGAAGGTGTTTGTGAGGATTTCCACTATAGGCCTCTATATGGTAGTCTTTGTCTTCCTCAGCTTCGGTTCAAATATGTTAATTTAACTTCTGTTTCGTTATCCTCCGGTGATGTCAGAAATAATAATAATAATATAAAGGAAATAACGCAAACACGGTTGTAAAGGAAAAATAAAACTTAAACTATAATATATGTTTCAATAAAATAATAATAATA
>JAQFZF010000430.1:0-18026 GCA_034695365.1 Enchytraeus norvegicus
CTTTCGCGGCTCTTTTAACCCAGTAGATCTCGAGCAGCTGGGCGACGATTCAATTCGTTCTTAATTGAATCGCTTTTTTAAAACCCACCGGGCTCTTTACACCCAGGGTAAGAAAAAAAAAAAAATAATAATAATAACGGGGATATGGGTCAGGAAGCATCCGATGCTTGTTTAAGACCCTTTTTGCGCTCAGTGCACCGATCAACGATCCCACTTGTACGTCCGAGATGTAACTCTCTGATCGGCTCTACCGGGAGTTGAACCCCGGTCGTCATGTTTGAAAATCCACGATGCTACCACTAAGCCAGCGAGCCATACTAGCGAGCAAAACACGTACAAACGAAATGGGACGCAAAGGCCCGAAGGAACTAACGTGTGCCACGTTAAGATAGTCCTACTCACCTAGTGACTTGTTCTTCAATAGTGGTGTAGTAATATCTACAAACAGTAATCAAATTACATAGACTTCAAATCATGTCTGCTACTACAATTACAATAGAATTATAAAGGTTGTTTCTACGGACGAGACGATTTGTTTTTTAAACCAGAAATAGCCTTTCAAATAGCAGACCAAGAATCACCAAGATCAATAGACCGTAATAAATAAATAAATAAATAAATAATAATTTATATCTTCAATAAGTGTAGCAATTAAAGTTAATTTTAAATTTTACAGGTCTATTTCAGCAAATGTGTTTCCTGCTGCGTTTTGGTGGACCAGCTAGTGGGGCATATGTTGTCGGAGACGTCCCTGATATCGTCGTCAGATGATGAATCCAGACGCTAAACAGTTGTTTTTCATTTTTGATTTTATTTATACCATTACAAGTCATGAAACCACCAAAATTTAGGAATTATGATTTTCTTAATATTTTTACATAGCATGATTCTTATAATTTATTGTAAGCTTCTACAAATACAGATGCATAATTATGTTCAGCATAAATACAACTTTGGGCCTAATTATAAGCTTTCATTAATTATAATCTTACTTCATAGTGTCACATATATAAGTGGAGCTGATGGTCGATATTAGAAGATATTTATTGAACAAGTCCAGCTGAACCACGCTTCCGCTATAACAAGACTCTGGTAGCACCAGTTGGGTAGGCATTCGTAGGCACAACGGCTGCAAAAACACAAATTATACATTGTTATTGTAGGTTAGTGTAACATGCGTATTTTTCAAATAAATAAATAAAGAGCGCTCATTCCTGTAGCAGAGTCTCTCTGTGGCTCTTCAGTAGTGTAATGCTGTATGTTTCCTAGGGACCTTTGAGCGCCAAACATTAATGTAAATGCTATATATTATAATAGAATTATATTGATAATTAATCTTTCAGTTACTAACTAAATTATCTTCTATATTTTAATAATTGTTGCAGGGAAAGTAATAAATAAAATAAAGAATTTGACGTTGTATCAATCTCTAGACTTAGCGTTATCAGTTACGCCGACAGATATTATAATTTACGTCCCTGGCATCATACTGAATGAGGAAACGTACGTTAAACCTTTTTATGATGATTATTATTGAATGCATGAGCAAATGACGAACAACGGTATAGCTACCGTTGAGATAGGAGGCACCATGACTTGGAACACTATTCCTCTGCTGTCTCCACAGTAAACATATTTCGAAGAGTCAGTCCAGCGCAATGCGGTGATCGAAGCTCCGCCCTCTCTCTCGCCACGCCCCCTTACCGCCCAACAGATGTTTCGTGTTCCGCTGTTGACTCTGTCCACGAGACTCAATACCCGTCCTCTAGCCCGACCAGAACTTACTAGGTTTAGCTGAGCTATAAACACCTTTCCATCTCTGACGTGACAAATATAAATACTTATTTTTATTTTTTAAGTGTCTTAGATGTGCTGGCTTTTGAAATTTCGACACGGTTGATTAATAAATTGATAATTGGCAATTGATTTTTCTGTTCCGGCATCTGTATTTCTGTTTATCGTTAAGTTGGTGGAAATAAACTATATAATAAACAAATTAATCAGCAACTTCTACATAACGCATTCTTAACTAAATATCAGAGGCTCTTTGAAGAGTAAAGGATGGAGTACCCTAGCCTGTCATATGCCACAACTGATGTGACAAGACATCACAGTGTCACACAGAGAGTATTAGCTTCTAATTATCTCTGATTATCAAACTATCAAGTATTACATGTAAAGTTTACATGCTTACTCTTAATTTGTTTCGCTCTACATAATCTCGAAATAAATTATAATATATTTATGTTTTTCTATTTATAACAATAAAAAATATAATCACTAAAATTATTATTGAACAAATAAATATATACGATGTATTGTAATAATTGTCTAAGTTATGTACAGACTCACCTTGTAGCATAGGCGACGTATAATTCGTTTGGACTCAATGAAATCTGCATAATAACTTCATCCTAGACGGCATTAATACAATAGCTATTTCTAATATTATCATTACAAAATTTATATAAGAAGAAAAGACTATTAATACCAAATATTACTAATTAGATATGTATCATACAGTATTGAGAAGGATTGGCCTACATTTTAAATGATTACTTCCGCTTTTAATTGATCTCGAGTGGCTTTTAAATAATTAGAATTAAATTTTAAAAAGCCTTAGCTAAACAACTACAGCCGAATTTTACACCAGTTTCGCGAAACTAAAGACTACATCAGTGACGGGTGAGCCCCGGAATTCGAACCTTGAACCAATGGAACACGAGTCAGAACCTAACCGATGAGCTACTGGCTAAGCCGACAGGTTCATCCGCTGATACATTACAGTACAATACAATGCGGATTTAGGGTCCTGTTCCTCACGCGAAGGCGATGTCTGAGACGCAATGATACGCAAATAGTGCCAAATACGTAATAGATGTTAAGAAAATATATATTGTGTAACTATTAGTCTGTTATTTTAGTCAATAATGTTTCATATAATGCTTTTATTTCACAATTTAGTATGATAAGATTATCTGTTCTCTTAGAACTAGAAATAATGACATAGCTCTAATTTACTGCAAATACTAAATGAATGTACCGGTTAACAATTATTTTAATTAATTAATAACTTAAAATTAATATTTATCTGCCCCTCTTACATTAATCGGTTCTCAGTTTTGGTTCGTTTACTTCTTTTTTCTTTTTCTTTTTTTAAATTTAGTTTTTTATTGATCACCATAGTTCACTGTTTTAATTTATTTGTAATGTTTGCCATTTATCTCTGTATGTTGTACAGTAACTGTACAGGGTTATAATTTGACCCTTTTTGGTGTTCTATAATAAATAAATAAGAAGTAATTTTGATCACAATTATTATCTCCCTGAAATAATTGAAATCCCAGCTTACCGAATTGCAAGGTAGAACTCGGAGGAATTGTAGGTCTGATTTGTTGAAGATATAAAGTGAACCTGAGCTGGAGCCAAGGCATATGTACATCCGGGACACGTCCAACGAAGTGTACTGCAGAAATCAATCAATCAATCAATCAATGAGGATTTAACGTCCGATTCCTCACCAGTAGGCAATGTCGGGGACGTCGCGAAATAGTAAAATTATAAGCATACTTTACACGATTAGATACGTAAAACGTTACAACGTGCGGGACAGAACAAATATTAGAGATAGGCACCCATAGAGGAGTAAAATTGATTTAATTTGTAACAAAATAGTTAGATTGGTTGGTTAGTACAATTTTTGAAGCACACAAAAATTATTTCAGTAATTTTTTGGACTCACTATGCCCCGAGAGTGTTCTGAATGTATACAAACCTTTATTCGACTGGATATTCTGATCGGATCTGTGAGAGATTTGACATCTCGCGCTTCCAGGAACAACTGAGGACCGTTCATAGTTGTCTATCACTGCTCCAAAACAGATTGACCAGAAAAGAGATCACAGCTAGATTGGGTCTAGTGTCAATTTATCGCGCGACAGTTCATCCTGCGACAATTCACCGGATCGACATAATTGTTTTTACAAGAAGGTCCAATCCACAAGGGATTTCTTTAAATCAAAGCTAACATTGCAACGCCCCTAAGATTTAGCAACAAATATTTTTTGCGTTTACTAAAATACATTTTTCAATTTAATCAAAAATTTACCATTACCAATAATATAATATAAGCGTCACTACCATTGGGGCACTGTCCCCCCTCAACTTTTTGGTAATTTTTTACATGGTAGTTCTCATTTTTAAATACTGTTAAGATCATGAAGAACAGTAGTGGATCTAGCAATTTTGAGTGGGGTCAAAATTTGTAATATTACGCGCTGAACAACGCCATTTTTAGGGACTTCGCTTCACTTTTGCCCCCATTTTTCATGTCCTCCCTCAACCTAAATCCTGGCGACGCCAATGATGATGTATAGGCTCTTATTATAACAGATTATATTTATAGGCCTGCTATTAGATAGAATATAATCCTAATTGTAAATATGATTGGATGCTAATTAGATAAAGCAGTTTCACACAAAATATTACATAACACAATACATTACCGTTGAACTTTTCATCAACAAATACGCCTCCCTTAGCTTTATGACTTGCGCAAGGTTAAGAGTTATCAAATTTATGGAAATAAATGAATTGTAGGCTTCTCTATAGCATCTTATCGGTTAACATGCTTGTGACATGCTAACCAATAATCACTTATCTAAAATTGCATTCAGAAACAAAACTTCCTTCAGCTTACAGGATAAAAGCAATAACAACAGTAGCATATACATAAATTAGCTATTTTCATGAATTAAGCGCCATTTTCTACTTCAACAAATTTAATGATCACGTGACTCCCAAATGCCCTCCCATTGGTCAGATGCAGGACGAGACGTCACACTGACCAATGGGAAAGCAATTATGAGTCACGTGACCGTTGCAATTTTATTTAGATTATTTCTTTAACAGCCAGTTGAAAATAGCTCATTGTGATAGATGTATTTCCTTCTTTCACAATAGTAATCTCAGGGCACCTCCGTCACTGAGGCAATGTTTCGGCTGCGAAACGAACGTTTAAAGCAGGTTGCTAATATTAGTATAGTCACACTGTTGCATAAAATGTCGGATAATTTACATTCGTAATCGATAACTGATCGATTTATGACGGAGTGCTTGAATCACTCACTTGTGTTTAAACACCTGACGTTTTATTCGCTCAGGTCGTACAAAATAAACGCTGAGCTATAGTTTTACATGTTGTTGCATAGTAAAATAAAAAATATTCTGTCTCTTTCTCATCAAAGTGAGAATACTAAATGATTTCTTCGTCATTGTATTCATCTCGCGAGGCTTTAAAATAAGTTGAATTAAACAAGAAAATCCAAAGTTAAAAAGCCATAGCCTATGCTACCTATAGCCGAATTTAACATCAGTTGCGTCACCTAACGGCCACATCAGTGACGGGTGAGCCCTGGTATTCTTTCTCTATAGGTACCGCGCCCATTCAAAACGCGAGTGATCATGGTTTTCCATTGACTATTGTCCTATTGTCAACCTCAAACTGCCAACATTTTATTATATTGGGAGCCATGAAATTAGTATTTAGGCAATAGGGTCCATCTCGATTTAGTCCTTAAATTCCTGATTTTATTGTTTAATTAATCAAGGTAGTTAAATCTTGATGAATCATGCACAAAATAGACATGTGCTGTTACAAGTGCATCATCTGAGAACAGGTTAGTAACAACGAATGACGAAAAATGGTTACGTAATTTCTTATATCATAAATTATACAGTTTACACTGAGCTAGAATTACAGTACATGTTGATATATGCCTTAATAATATATATTCTATTACTGAATACTTGGGCAATGGTCCCTATTGATGATTCATATAATCGACAAAGTGAACATTAATCAAATGGTCAGTTAAGTTATTGATTTCACCTCTGATGATCCAACCGGGCTGCTTGTGCATCATATCTATAGTCTGCCTCTACGCAGGCCTTTTGTGCTGAATCATAGCCAACTACTGTACGCTTAAGATATATTTTCATAATTTCAACATAATCTAGAGAAATACGGTATGACATTATAGATGCAATTGAGCGAAATTTACTAATTTATTAGTTACAAAGAATAGGCCGATTGAAAAGTCCTGATTGTAGTTTATTTGAATTGCTTGTAAAGTGACAGGTCAGGATATTCAGCTCATATATGATATGACGTGGCATATTGCTTTATCGGTGAGAAATACCGATATATGAAGCTGTTAAAGCTAAATTTGACGTCTGTTTCCGCTTCACAAGGATGCTGTTAGTGACGGATTCGGCTGGAAACCGATTCCGCGGCGCCGGCTTGGCAGGAATATTTGCATTACTAAATTTCACGTCCGTTTCGGCAATTGCTGACCAGAACGTTATGCGTCATGTTGAGATTAAATACCGTTTTATCTAATCTGTACATTTATGACCTTCGTTTGGCCCAGGATATTAAAAACTAAACTCACCAATAACTACATCTGTTCTGCAGAGACAGCTATTTACATTGTAATATTGTATTAAGGTGTGGTAAGGGCATTATGGAGCAGACACAATTATAGGCCTACATGTAGTCACGCAGATATTGGATTATTTTTCTTGATTGGTCGCGAGTATGTTCATCACAAAAGAGCCAGTTAAAATTGAGGAATTATTAGTGAATTTGGACCTGTCATGCGTGGCTGATAGTTATGCGGCAGTATACTTGATTGATAGATGCTGCAGTACTGCAATGACGGGCTGAGTGGTCTGTGCCATGATTATTGTGTACTTGACCTCTTGGTTGCTTAAATTCCAGATTTGCAGAGGTCCTGCCACATCGGTTGCGGCATATGGTAGGTTAGGCTACTCTACTCTTCACTGTACAAAAATGCTTCTGAGACATAAGTTAAGAGTGCGCTATATAAAAGCTTCTGATTTTATTGATTGATTGATTGATTGGTGATTATTATTAAACCTATTATTGTGCGCTTGTAGGCCCACATGTATTACAGATAATTATAGACTTATTTAAACACGCATTCATTGCTGTAGCCAATAGTTTGGATTGTAATACTTCCTTTTACGCATAATTGAATTTTGTTGGAATAAATAGGAGTGTATCTAAAGTAGACTTCAATTAATTAACATCATCAGTATTTGATAGCATTTAATTATCTAGCAATTAATTAAGATACAAAGATAGAATCACATCCTAGTATCAGCAAGGATTTCTTACTTGTCAACATCAATCAATTACAATATTACTGTTAAAGTAGAGTTTTCTTAGCAATTAGGATTGGAAGCAGTAACTTTGACATTTTGACGGTGGACTGCTCCAGTGGCCTACTGAATGACGCAAAAATCTTAAAGCAGAAAAAGTCTGGTCATTGAAGCAAATTATAAATTGAGGGTGCTGCCATCTTCTTATAGAAATTCTTAAATAAATTTTCTGCCATGGGTAACGCCACAGGGACAGCAGGGGCGGCCCCAGCTGGTGGAACGGCCGGAAATGGGACAGCAGCTCCTTCAGGGGAGGAGAGAACCTTCATGGCTTCCTTCGCTGAAGTTAGTCGACTCTTTGCCAGCAGAATGGTATGTGTCCAAACAGTCTAAGTATATAAAATTTGAATTTTATGGTTTTATTTTGATTTTAAGTGATTTTTTCATTGCAAATTAAAATAGACTTTGTACACAGGCTAGATGACAGCCTAAAAATGCAATATCAAAAATGAGTCGAGAGGTAGATAAACCTAATACTACGAATCCCAGACCGATATTTATTCCATATAACACACTATACACAGCCGAACAATAATATACATGTAGACCTACAGTGTACAATGTATGCTAAATATGTGCATATTGTTCATCTTCATGATTGTTGTTGTTGTTGCTGCTCACTCAAGGTTCCGGCCGTGGTGCCGCCGTGGTGCCGGAACCTTGAGTTCTGAAATCTGCCTGATTCTTCATCATCAACAAGTATCAGCATTTAAATGTGTTGATAATATTATAATCCACTTAATTAAAACAATTTAAGATTTTTAGATTGATATTTTAGCTTGAAGCTTTACAGCTTACAGCTATCCTCTCTCTCTCTCTCTCTCTCTCTCTCTCTCTCTCTCTCTCTGTCTGTCTCTCTCTCTCTCACTGTATCTCTCTTGCTATATATTTCTAAATTTTCTATCGTTCCTTCTCTCAATCTCTCTGTCTGTCTGCTGTAGCCTATAGGCCTAATCTTCTAATTCTTCTAATAATAATTAATTTTGTTTTCATTAAAGTATAAATAAATTTAACATACGTTATTTATAAATTTTTGTACATTTTCAGAACAGTAACATGGCCACATCCCCAGCATCTGATGCAGCTGTATCGACAGCAGCAGAAGAAAATAAATCCAATGAACAGGATAAAGCACCTGCAGCTGCAGCAACAGAATCGACAAATAAAGATCAAACGGATCAACCAAATACAGTAACATCTTCAGAAAACACCGGTGCTAATGCTCTCTTGCAAGCATTTGGCAGCACGGCTGCTAAAGCAGGCTTGAGTGATGCAAGTACAAAAGCAGCTACGGATGCAGCGGCAAAGGCTGCCGAGACAGCGGCAGCTACTGCCAAGTCATGCGCAGAGAAGCTGGGTAAGACTGCTGAGGAGTGTGCGGCTGAGGTGGCTGGAGTGGCGGAGGTTGTCGTGGGTGAGCTGACCACCACGGCTCAGACCTGCATACATGAGGCTTCAACAGCGGCCAAGACCTCCATCGGTCAAGTGTCCTCGTCATTTCGAGCTTCCGTCACTTCTTCAAATCCACCTGGAGAAATCACAACTGCAGAAAACACAGCTGGAGAAACTAAAGCTGGAGAAACCACATCTGACAAGAACACTTCTGATAATGCTTCCAGCAAAGATTCGCCGTTGGATAGGTCGAAATCTAATCCTGATAGCAGAAAATCAGATGATAAAGAAGTGATAGGGACAGAAACCCAGAAGATGGTGGCTGCTGGAGATGGCGCTGCTCTACCAGCTGATGACGAGAATAATAATGATGGGATTCAGGAACGTCTCCAACATTTGACCACCACCTTTGACTCCTCAGTTAACGACATTGCTGAAGCTGCAAGGATTGCTCTGGCAGCGAACGTTTTAAATATCAGTGCTGTCATAGACGCTGAATATGCAAAATCAAACGAAGAGGAGCAACAAAAGGATGGAAACAACGAGGTCAAAGCTTCAGAAGAACAAACTATTGAAACCAGTCTCAAGAATGAAGAGGAAACAATTGAAAGCAATAATCCCATCTCAGCTATTGGTGAAGCAATAGAATCTCGGAAAGCAAGTGTAAAGGATTTCGCGACAAGGACTCTGTCCAATCTGGGAAACTTTGTCAAGCAGCTGTCAAGAGATGATAGTTCAAGTAGACGAAATTCTGAGACAGCATCAGATCAAACGGCATCTGGACCTAATGAAGGTCCCACAAAAGAACCAAACATTATATCAAACTCCTCAAATGAAGCCAACAGCATAAAATCTGAAGAAACGGAGTTAGAAATGGAAGCTATTGGTTCAAATGCATCAAGTGCATCAGAAACAGCTAAACCAACTCCTGCATATGAGGCAAATTTCGAGAGTTCTGCAGCTGCGGATGAAGGATCGAGGCAAATGTCTGCAAGAGGAATGGCAGCTTTCTGTGGCATGGTTCGAGAGGAGTCGGTAGCTGATCCTGAAGTTGAATCCGAACCTCCAGAGGTTGCGGAGATATCCGCAGCTGGATTGGAACATGAAACGGAAGTAGAGAGGAATGTGATGGAAAATGTTGAGATATCTTGCCATTCAGAAGATGCGAATGAATTTGATGAGATGAACGCAGCATCCGATATCTATTCAACTGCTTCAAATGTTCCAGCATCACCACAGATGGATGAACGAGAAGAATTTCCAGAAGAAACCAACAACGCCGATGATGAGTTCCCATCATACGGTGGCAATGAAGTAGAAACCAACAACGCTGCTGAAAATTTGGAATCATACGGTGCAAATGAGGAAGAAACCAGAAACGCCGTTGAGGATTTCCCATCACACGGTGAAAATGAAGTAGAAAACAACAACGCTGATGGAAATTTGAAATCATATGGTGGAAATGAGGGAAAAACCAAAAACCCCGATGACTTTTTCCC
Source organism: Enchytraeus norvegicus (assembly GCA_034695365.1). Taxonomy (NCBI): domain Eukaryota; kingdom Metazoa; phylum Annelida; class Clitellata; order Enchytraeida; family Enchytraeidae; genus Enchytraeus; species Enchytraeus norvegicus. The sequence continues at coordinate 10,137 of JAQFZF010000430.1, forward strand.
ATCATACGGTGGAAATCAGGATAACACAAACAACGCCGATGAAGATTCGGAATCATATGGTGGAAATGAAGAAGAAACCAAAAGCGTTGATGAATATTTGGAATCATACGGTGGAAATGATGACGAAACCAAAAACGTCGATGAATACTTGGAATACTACGGTGGAAATGAACCTGAGAACTACCCAGCTGACCCGGGAAGCCTGGAATCAGATGACTCTGCCTTCCACGACTGCAGTCCAGATGGAGATCTGCCTAACACGGAAGCGATGAGACGAGAGAGCGCCTCACTTCCAGATCCAATTCAGCCTGAAGTACTTTTTGAAAGCACTCCGAGATCCTCCATCAGTCTGGAAAGCTCTAACCACCCAAAACTTTGTGGGTCAGGTGCAATGGTTGCTGCAGGGGTATCAGTGGTGACGTGGCAACCTTCCTGTGACCTCAATGATCCTATGCAGGATCCATTCTCACCAAAACCGATTGATGGCATGAGAGCTGACAATATCGAAAGTGAATCATCTACTACCGAGCACCAGGAAGAAGAAATTTATGAAGATTCAAATGAGACATTTACGAAGGATGTGACGTCACCGTCACTCGTCCTTCACCTTGATCAGCTGGCGCCACCCAGGGTAGGGGGAGGTCAGAATGATGAGTCACCGATATCCGAAGGTGGACGCACCCCTCAGTCAGGTGACGAAGGTTTTACGTGGGAGCTGGAGGCTGAAACTAAGCGGTACCATTCCTATAATCTCCAGAATTAGCATCATCGGGTGAGGAACCTGACGCTAAATCCCCATTGTGTTGTATTGTATGTTTCATTTTGGTCTATGGAATCTAACATAGGCCTACAACTGAATTGGTAGCATTGACAGTTTATGGCCAACGTCTACTATTTTTCCCAACTGTTAAAAGATACTAAAATTAGGCTAAGTATTTCTATACTATAGATTAAGCGGATCCAAATTTTTGGAAAATAGGGCTTTAATGGCCGATTTCTGAAGTGAAGAGCTTTGTTGCGTTTCAACTCAGCGGAGGCGTTGCCACGTTACGCGTTGATTGTATGAGCAATTTTTTTAATGGGGAAAATAGGAAACAACTATACAAAATCACAACTATTAGTTTGGAAAACCGTACCTGAAGTTTAACCTGTAAGAATCTTTTTTTGCGATGGATTCGGATAAAGCATACGATAATAAACTCAACGATAACTCTAAGCGCTCGCAACACGCGATCATCGCAGATAAGAGCTGAAGCGGTATCTAACGTCAATTTTGGGGTAGCCTAGTGGCTACATGACTGACGGGTGAGACCTGTGATTCGAACCGCGACCCCATAGTCGGACACTAAACCAATGTGCTAACCGGCTCAGCCATTGAGCAACGATTAATCATATTGAATCTTACCTATACTTGTTAAACGCATTCATATGAAAGAATGGTTAAAGTTGTAAATTGTAATTGATGCTATAGAAATCTATTCGGAATGATGCAAATGCGTTCACGAGATGGTTAAGACTGTGTGGAGGAATTTATGCCTTGGACCTGCTGTCTGACTTGCTATCTGACCTGATGTCCATATAGACTGTAGTTCGTGAAAAATCTTATACAAGACTTATATTGTTTTAAGTCTTAGACTAATAATTGTTTTAAACTATATTGGATTTTACATCTACAATATTTATCTTAAAGCTACTTTGATGTAATTTTTGAGGCCTATCGGCTAATCAGTGACGGGTGATCCCTGGAATTAGAACCGTGAACCTATGGAACCCCAGTCGAGCACTTAACCGATTTGCTAACTGGCTCAGCCTTCTATTCCTGATACAGAACGTAAACGGTAGCAACAGCGAACAGTGAAGAATTCTGAAAAGAAGCCTGAGCGAAATTATCAGTGTTGGAGTCCCAGATACATCGACTGCCCATGAAGAACGATTGGTCAGAGTTCTGTCCAATCAGAACGAAGCTTACAATCTTATAGCGCGGGAAGTTCAAGTCCTTGACCCTCTGTTTGATGACGTCACTGATGCTTGAGATCATGACGACACTCTTTGTAGGTTTGTAGTCCTCACCATCCAAGTAGGAGTGAAGGATCTGCTGCAATATCTGAAATCAATCAATCAATTGGGATTTAACGTTCGTTTTATCATCTGATGACGACATCAATTAATCAATTAGTATTAAACGTTGAGTTTGAGACTCGAAGGCCATATCAGGGATTCCCAAAGTGAAATAGATAGATACGGACAGTTTCAACAAATCAGAAGACACCTGCATATGACTAGACCGAAGAGAAAGAGAGATCCAAAACAGTGACAATTTTTAGCCTTGGATAGAAGAATCCAAGGCAAACGTGGATCAAATGTAGGAAGAGGAACTAGATCCAAAAGAGTAGCTAATATCTCGCTCATTAATGAGGACAAGCTAGACTAACATACATGTACTGATCATTAAAGCTTTCCAATTTCCAAACCTCGTATTCGTATTGTAAGTGGGATTAAATAAATTCCAATCAGTGCATGCGTTATTAACATAGGATTTATAGAATGCAGATCCAGATTTCTTGTATAAATAATTAGTCTTTGATAACCTGGTAGGATAGCTATGATTAGCGTGATTGAAATTGAACGTAGCATTTATGACCGCTGGCTACTATGCTACAATTAAGACATTTATAAATTAATTTGGCAATGCAAAATTTATGTAACAAATTTACAGGCAAAACATCGTATGCAATATACATATCTTTAACATTTGCTGTATCGAGATAAGCCCTGAAGTGTTGAACAAAGCACAACATTACGGACGTTATTTACGGTCGTCTCCAATTTTGTCAATGAACAGAGAAGATACGTAATTTAAGGGGGATTAGGCCGACATTAAGTTAAGAAAACAATTGGCTCATGCAAAAGCTTTCAAACACAACACAAACACAATAATTATTAACACAAACACAATTACTAACACAAACACACAATAATTAAACAAACACAATAATTATTTATTTTATACCAACCTCTTCCAGTTGGTTGGCACGGAAGAGTTTCTCCGGGCCCAAGCGGTAACTATTGGAGTACTGAATCTTCCTCGGGGTTCCTCTCTCCATCATTCTGGAGTTGTTACTCATTCGACTGGACACACGCCAAAATGATGGCCTTTGAACTATGGAGGCAAGCTTTGGATCGGATGATCTACATTTGGACTTTGCCAGCGCCCAAAGAGCAATCCCTCTGGATATCGGTGGTACCTCAGATTTTTGACTTTTGAAAGAAGGAGGCGAAGTACGATCAAGAGTTTGTACAGTCCCAGCCCAACTTGGAGTCGATGGTGAGGTGGGATTGGTTTCATCTGGTTGAGTGATACTGTGCGAAGTGGTTATTGCTTTCAGAAACTTCATTCGTGCAGTGCTTTGTTCTACAGAATCAGCAATTGGATTTTTCTTCTTTGAATCTTTTTGTTCTTGCTTCTCGTGAGCTTTCTCATGCACCTTTTCTATTGCACTGGCGTTAGAATGATTTTGCGTGATTTCACTAGATTTAGATGCCATCATCACAGTTTTGTAATTGAATTGTGATAATATGGACTATCAAAATGATTCAGTATATTTCAATAAATCAAATGGGCTTTCATGCTAAGCTTAAATCATTTATAGACTACGCGATATCGACAATTGTTCCTTAAAAAATGTTGTAAGCCTTTAGAACAATTAATTTAAAGTTAAACTGTTAGTAAACTAGTACTACTACTACGGTCCTGTTATATCAACATTCACTTCGAATCGATACTGAGCTTGAATAAGAATGTTTAACGCTAATATATAATGTTTGATATAGTATATATGATATACTATATGTCATGCCACGACATACTTTAAACATGTAAAGAAGCTAAATCTGCAAGGGTGAGTTTGTCGTTTGTTTCCGGTACTGTCAGAGCCAATGTAGAGCCAATGTACAGTTGCACACTCATGTACAATTGTACATCCTAAATATAAAATAACTTTATGTTATACTATTCAGACTACTACTATCGATTGAATGGGCCAGGATCTCATTGCACTTCGATGTCCTGCGAGCTTAAAACTTACGCTCTGCCCTGTGTGTACCGAGGTCATAAGTAGAGGCCTCGGAGACACAGACGTTAATCATCTAGTTATGACACTACGTCTATAAACCTCAACCACACACACATATTCTTACTACAATATCAAACATCTATAGTATTAGTCAGTATTAGTCACACATGCCTAACATAGTCCTTTGAATCAACGTTATTACCAGAAACTACATAGCAACCGACCTGATGTAGAGGCGTAACTAACTTAACCAGGTAACCAACTGTTATATATTCATGAAAAATCAAATGAACTACGAAAACAATGGATCGATAGAGTGCACTACGTTTAGCGATTTGACTCTTAATTACATACAACCGAATGCTGAATCCATTATATTAGAACGCTGTGAACGTAAATACTAAATTAACTTAAGAGAGAATAACCGATTGTCATTTCTTTGCCCGTATTGGATCCGGGAACTTGAGAATAGACCAACTGAAAACTGCGCATGTTTCGTAAAAGCGGACTAACGCAGACATTTTCATACTGAGGAAGGCAACTGGATCACCTTGGAAGTCAGAATGTATATTCTCAAGAAAAAGGTTACATTTTAGGTGTGGTAAAGGCATAGCCTTTTCGATGGAATCAATTTAATGATCGATGGGGTGCTCACTGCTCATTAGTCAGCGTGATAGCAGTTTGTGTTTCAGATTATGTACCTTGGACCTGTCATTTGGCAGTGCACTAGGGAGAGGTAGATTGTATTGTAATTTGCGTAAATACGTGAAAGAGAACACAATTCAAAGAATTTGGATCGGTCAACCCAAATCCATACAGCGATTCCGATTATCGGATTAATGAACTATTCGGTGACTTTGGCTACATGTAGGGCCTACCGTTACCGGATCAAATAACGGCTAGTCACCGGTAGTGCCTATAAGTAAATGGCCTCTCGTCGTGAACGGTGGTTGAAATAAATAGCTAGACTAATTGAAAACATGTTGCTGGCCTAGATATCTCTATTAAATTATTGCTCTGTCAAATGGCAGGTCCTGCAGTCTTATAGGCTGGTTTTCCTATTGGCCTAAGCCTATATGGCATATAAATTAAAATTATTGATGAACTTTTATTAAGTTGACCTATCACTATTGGGTGTCAATGCATATAATATTATAGCCTACTTGCATGTGTCATCGTCAGACGGTGAATCGAACGTTAAACCCATACTGATTGATTGATTGCTTGCTTATCCTGTGTGTGTAATAATTCTAATTGTAAAGTATAGAGATGCCTTGGTTATATATAAACTTTATTAACAGGGGCGTGATGGAAATTAAAATGTTTACGTGATGCCCAATTTGAAAGTGGTGGTGCCAATCGCCATTACCCTCAAAAAGTAGTGACGCCCGGGCACAACCGGCATACAAAAAATGTCCCAGATCTTAAGAAAGTGGTGGTGCCCATCACCATTACCCTCAAAAGTGATGGTGCACTGGTACCCGGGCACCACCGGCACTATAGGCAACTACGCCTATGTTTATTAGGCATAGCAATTATACCTTCACAAACCACGGTCGGAGCCCACCTCATATGGCCTATGCGTGTATTATTAAAAAATGTGTGGATTATTAAAACCTGCAAGTGCACACTAAAATGTAAAGTGTGTACTATGTAGGCCAATTATTAAAACGTGTATATTAAAAAATTGTGAAACAACTTTTAAAACTTGTGTAAAAAACTGTTTTTAGACTTCTGCCTCCCGGACTTTCCCTGTAAAAACTGTTCTTTGGACTTATCTAACTGCTCTACAGGGTGAGGCAAAACTTTACACCCCCCCCCTAGCGAAATCTCAATAACTTCGTCAAAACTAAAAGTTTCAAAAAAATATTTTCATGCTGTCAAGAGGATGAATGTTGCCATTTAATCTCCAAATTTTGTCGAAAAATATTAATAAATAAAAAAGTTACAGATTTCATATTAAAAATCGAAAAAAACAAAATAACAAGGCTTATTCAAATAGCGTACGCACGATTTTTCTTAAATATTAGGTCAGGAGTTCGTCAAGAAGGATGAGTGGCCACCAAACTCACCTGACCTCAATCCTCTCAACTACCACGTCTGAGGCTGCAGGCATGCATTCGAGCAGATGGCGGTCACTTTGAGTACCTACTCCAATAGAATCGGCAACAGCAACAAGTGACCCTTTTCAGGTCCAAAATTCTATTCAAAAGAAAGTGAATTCTTGTTGAATAAGCCTTGTTATTTCTTTTTTCGATTTTTTCATAAAAACTCTGTAACTTTTTTATTTGTTAATATTTTTAGACCAAATTTGGAGGTTAAATGTCAACATCCCTCCTCTAAAGTGCCTGAAAAATATATTTTACACATCTTTAGTTTTGACGAAGTTATTGAGATTTCGCTAGGGGGGTGTAAAGTTTTGACTCACCCTACAGGTATACATTCTACAATACAGTTGCTACCAAATTCATAAAGTAATTCAACAAAAATACATTCAATTATGTCAGTAATATAAGTTTGATCAGTTATAATTTTAAAATGAAGAGAAGCATTAACATACATGCCAACGCCGCCTCCCACTCTTATAGGGTGGGGCCAGGAAACGCAGGCATAACCAGTAAATCATACATATCCTCATTATGCGGCTTAAGCCATGTTTCAGAGATGGCCAGGGCTGTGAGTGGCGTATCGATGTGTGTCATGCGTGAGCTTAAAGGATCGAAATCTGTTGGTAAACTTCTACAATTTATATGCATAAAGTTGTGACAGTTCAGGTTGTTTCTAGTGAAAGTAGGCATATCTTCCAAAGTCAGATAAACAGAACCAGCAAGTGTAATGTGGTTGTCAACGTCGTCAAACATATTTAGATCTAAATTATTAGTGTTATTCGAGTTATTATTTGACGCCATGGGATTATATTAATTTCATAGGCAAACATAATAACAGACACAAATAATTATTTTAGCGAGGTAGGTCATCTTTTGACTTGACGGGTATTGGTTTCGACGAAGTATCAGCGCTGAGTTTGATGAAGTACCTGCCCCTTGAAGGTCCAAGCAGAATATATCTTCTTTTGTCTCACCTGGCTGAGTTGCTTCTGTTTTACAAGTTGAGTTCCTTTATACATTTATAAATATATAGAGGCTTGCTCCTGGTGCTAGGTAATTAATCTCTGTACCTATATGTCATTGATTACGGTAGCCAAATTATTTTTCAGTGATGGGTACATTGGGCAGTCTTCCTCTGTCAAGTGTGTTTCCCGATACGTGTGCGTGATAGTAGAGTCTATATCTCTGCTACACTTCAAGTCTCAGTCATGCAGAACCTCCAAGCCCCATGTTACACTAATTAGCTGCTGTATCATTCAATTTTATCAACAAAAGTATTATAAAAATGTCTTGGCGACCCGCACATAATGGATCAGCGATCGGCATGCGGTCGCTAGCAGCAGTTTGCTCACCTCTTATATAGGCCCTGTGAGTATGATAATGGTAGAAACATTTAACTTAGCAGAAGTTAAATCTGAGCCGTAGTAAGCTGTGTCATCTTATATAATAATTCCCTTATCCCATTACGCGTTATGCGTTATACGTTACGGCCTTGAAGTAAAGCAGTGCTACAGTATAATGATTGAGGCTACAACGTGTGACTGTGAGTCATTGTCCTATATGTGGGTCATGCTGTAGGTCTGCTGAAGCAGCGCTAAGGAATAAGAAGAGAAGTAGAGCAGAATGGAGGCCCCATTGAAAGGTGGGTTGTCGGGGAGGGGGAGGGGGGGCGAGGAGGGGGAGGGGGAGGGGGCGAGGAGGGGGCCACC
>JAQFZF010000431.1:0-18013 GCA_034695365.1 Enchytraeus norvegicus
GTAACGTGTTCAAGGTCAATATCAGAAGCTATTCAAGATGTTATTCGATTAGGGGCTTCTACGCCATATATACGTGTAGGCAGATTACCTCCAATAAAAGCTTGAGGGAGATTTTTTTTCAGCTTGGGGGATTTATTTTTCAGCTTGGGGGATTTCTTTTAAAATTTGTTGGAAAAGTTTCCTTCGGGGGAGATTTTACCTCCACGCTCATGGGGGGATAGAAGCCACTGTATTCAATTGTCAGAAATACCGGTAAACCGGAACTGGCTGGCCAACTTAACCTGTCAATTTTATGCACTTAGACAAAACGGTCTCGAAAATATTGTTAACAAATTAAAGGTTATGGATAAATGGACATGCACCGTATTGGACCCCTTTCTCTTTCATCATGCGCCTTCTGGCTACGTTTGAGTGGACCAGCTGGTGTGACAGATCCTATCTGAGACGTCCCTGATATCGTCGTCAGATGATGAAAACTGTTAAACGATATTTGAATTTCAAATATCCATTATTTGATATTTGATTTGATTTGTTTTCACTTTCTATGATTCACGGTGTAGAGACATCGGTGAGTCCTCAAATATACTTATTTTGAGTCAATGACCTGTATCAGTGTATATACTACAATTTACATGAGTTTCAATTTGATATTGATAGGTACGGACAGATGACAGCGGGCAGTTATTGTTACATTGGACCTCAGGGCATAGTCCACGGTACCACAGTATGTTTTCTATGTTATTCACTTAAATTATTTATTTCTCTCCACCTCTTAGTGCACTCTGCCTAACGGCAGGTCCATGGTGTGCATTGTTTGTGTGCCATATTTTCTTGGAGATAAAGTATGATTTCTGAGGTTGATCACCTTTTCCTTCTTCAATGACTACGTTAGTGGGCTTCTAAAAAGCAGCTTTCGGTTGGCCTACTCTCAAGTCTACCGGAGGAAGGTTAATCGTCTTGCGTGATCGTCACCGCGTTAGCTACATGGTGCGCTTATAGGGCGACGATACGAGCATATAAATGTACAATTATACAATAAATGTATAGATGTACAAATGTAGTTTATAGCTATTAAATGACCTCTCGTCATCCGCGGAATGTGGAGCATTTACGGTTATCATGTGTGTAGATCATACGAAAAAAACTATACAGGCATAGTTGCAAAAAATTGCAAAAAGTTATGTCTGCATAAAGTTGCATACAGGCTCAGCTCAAACTCGAATCACGTGCCTCCTGAAGGAAATCGGAGCGTGTTAATCAATTTTCTAAACAGCTATAACTTTTCAAATAATGTGTCTTGTCTAATTTGATTAGTACCGGTAACTGCAATCCATCGTTTGCTGAAATAAGTGAAAACTAGGTATTAAAGCGGCTATGTTCTTGTCGCACTTGGACATTTGTTGGACTGGTTTTCTGAATTTTGCCTTTGCACCGTTTAGAGAACGTTTTTGTTAATTGCTTTTCGGATTGATTTGGTTTCATAGTGCTCGATGTTTTTATGGATGACGGTAGCACTCCAATTACGATACATGTACTATTAGTGATTACTAATTTTGTCAATTTTTTTGCAAGCTATTTTTAGGCTACATTATTTTCTTTAGACTCTCTCGCTAGTGCACTGCCAAATGGCAGGTCCAGGGCACATATTCTGAAACACAGTCTGCTATCCGGCTCACAAATGACATCGCTCCGACATTTTATTTAGACGGCCAAATACTGATCTATGCGAAATGCCAATGGAACAAATTCTTCTCTAATGATAAATGAACTGTCGAATGTTCAACATCAACTCTTGCGTTGAAATCTCCGAAGCCACAGTCATAAAAGTCTATAAATACGTTAATGCCATGCATGAAACTAATGACAGAAATATCGCATTGTTGGATTGGTAGTTTTTCTTGTTTAATTTACTTTTTACAACAAAATATTTTGCATTTCTTCACATTGTAGTTCTCGTTTGAGACACTTGTATAATAACTGTGCTGTGTTACAGCTGACCGTCATGAATGCAGGACGGCTCTACTTGAAGGCAGAGAGTCTGGCTGGCAAGGTTAGTACCAGCGAGTTTTGATATTTATTAAGCCTATTATATTCCCTTGTATCCGGGTTTTATTATAGACCAACCGAAAACTGCATCTGTTTCGTAAGAGCCGACTAACGCAGATACTGAGGAAGGCAACATTACACCTTGTGCCGCACACACCTTCCACCCTACAATACCAACAGCAAATATCAAAAGATGAATAAGTCTTGCCAGTTAATTGAAATTGTTAAAATTGTACTTAAAATGTCACGTTACAGAAGATTTTATTGCAGAAAATTATGCTATCATTTATCATACTAAATACTAATTAGCATTGATGGGCATCTATCTAAAAAAGTAGTTTAATTAAACTTTTATTATTATTAAAAATTAGTTTTACTACTTTTTTATCATGAACTGATATCCTCACATCAGAACTTAATTAGAATCCTGGATTTAAAACTAAGCAATTAATTTTAATCATTGGTGTTTGAAATTTCAATTATTTAGTGTTATCTAAATCATAAATGTCCGCAAAATATGTATGCAAAAAAGTAGTTTTACTACTTTTTAAACTAAACTAAAACGGTAGTTTAACTTTTAATTGATTAAAAGTGGTTAACTATTTAGTTAACTACTTTTTTCATCAAATTTTACACAATTTTCGTTAAGTCTTAAACTTATAATTGTAGCCTGCAGTACACAACGATATACTGTGATTATGTCTCAAATTTAACTAATTATAATTTATTATGAGTAGTCAATGTTATCAAGTAGGCCCTATACGCCCTGCAAAGTATTTTGTTAATGAAATACATATAACTATAGGCCTAACACAAATAATTATTTAGTGAAAGAAGTCTTTTATATCAGTGGTGCACAGCACAAACTCGATGAGCCGTAGGGCCGCATAAAATTTGGTGAAATGGTCGCAGGCCGCAAAAAAATGTTCACTGTACAGAATGTAGGAGAATTAGGCTCAGAAATTTTCTGTTAACTAAAAACTAACATTTTGTGCTATTGAACTATTAAACTATAGAGCCTATAGAAAAAAATAATATAGGGGCTAAAACATTTTGGGAGGGCAGTCCCTTCCATACCACGAAATACTGTTAATTTTCCAAAATATTTGCAATTTTACATGATTTTTTTAAACTAATAAATATTTTTATCATCCAACCCTCGGCGGGAAGCATAGCAACAGAAATTAATTAACAAATAGGACTGGACTCCTGTGAACAAAGATTTATATATCTGATTTAGAGATGTCAGGTATTAATCATTTCAATTTCATATGGAATATTATGGCATTGCTACTTCTTGGATATAAAATTTTGTTTATAAATTTAATATCTCTGATTTAGTGATTGTCTATTAGGTACCAATTTAGTCTAAATCGATACCGATTTCAATGAAATTTTATGGCATTTCTTCTTTTTATATATACAGCAAATCAGGTAACATTTTTATTTGGTAGCACATTAATTTAGGCAGTGGAATTGATTTGTATTGACATGTAAACATTATCTGTGTGGAAAATGTATGTACCTATGTGTGAAAATGTAATGGAAATAAATTCACGTATCTTATTAATTTAAGATAAATTCTTGCATGAATAATTTGTCACTTTTAGCTAAAAAAGTAGTTTAACTTAAAAGTTACTAACTAATAATAGCCTTGCCGGATTTACAACGGTACATAAGGTATATCGGTACCGGGCCTACCTTCAAAATTAAAATTTAGGGGCCTACCTTTTTTATTAATTTTTTTATCATTATAATTTGTTCCTCATTGCTGTGTAAGCTAGGACCTTGGTGTTAAAGAAACCACGATAAATTGTACTACATTTTGCAGCCTGTCATTGCGAATGCTTATTTTTTCGCTCGCTCCGCTCGCGACACGATTTCAATCTGCTTCATACAGATCCTTTAAGGCGGCGGCCCTTCCATTTGCATGCATAGAATTAACGTGTGTAATGTGTCTATATCATGACATTATACATTTTTCGTATCAGTAAACACAGCTGCATATGTTCCCATAAAAATTAACTTGCAAAATGTATATTGACTGTTCAGTAAATTAATAATTATATTTTGTAATAATTTATATTTTTGTTTCGAACTGGTCCAACGGAAGGTTTCTGTCTCTTAGACTTATCTAGACAAAGCTTAATTATAATAGACAGACAATGTCTATGTTCATCATTCAAACAAATTAGAGTGGGTGGGAAAATCAAAACATACGTCTACTGCAATTGAAAAGAGTTTTTGAAAACCACATAAAATAGGAGTCTAATTAGTAGTCTTAATTGTTAAGTATTAGCTAAATTACAAAAACTTTCTAGTATAGGCTACTAGTCAAATTACAAAAACTTTCTAGTCTAAAATTTAACAAGCCGGTAGACTAGTAGTTATTCTATTACAGTCTGCAGGGCCTGGATAGCCTACGCGGTGGCGTCGGTGGGCCTCCATCGAAAGATGTGTACCGGGCCTAAAAAATGTAAATCCGGCTCTGATGACTCCAAGATAACATGCTGAGTCAGTGAGGCTTAAGAAAACATTCTTAAGAAATATTGAAGTGTTTGAGTCTTTAGATCGTTTTTATGGGGTACCAATATGTAGATATTCCGTTTTCGATGGATTGCTGACAATACAAGGCGATTGATGACAATATAAAGCGGTTGGCACAAAACCATGAACGGGCATAGTCTAGGGCAGTGTTTCTCAAACTGTGGGTCGCGACCAACAGGTGGATCGCCGACGCCTTTCAAGTGGGTTGACGAGGTGACGAGGTCTCAAAGAAATACTTTTTGTTTAAGATAATTATCTTAGTACAAGCTAGCTGACAGAGATCAAACTCTTATTATCCTATGCCTATGAATATTTACACTTTTCACGTACATCTGATTTTGTATGAGTTGCAAGTTACATAGGTCTATTTGTTATTTTAAAACACTAAATAGCCAATAGTACGGTGTAGATCTATATAAAAATGCTTGGTGGGTCGCGACTAAACTTTTATATTTTGACTGGATCGCGACACCGTCGAGTTTGAGAAGCGCTGATCTAGGATTGATGTGAGTCTGGTAAGAGCCAGTGGCGGGTTAATCGCCTGAGCAAACAGATCATTAAATTAAAGGCAGGTCGTACAAAAATGCAGGGCCAAACAAAATAATAATCAGGCAGGTCTAGTCGGCAGGTCGAACACCAGGTCGGACGTTTTTCACCAGGTCATTTGAACTGGTGCGACCTGGCATGGTGCCGCACTGGCAAGAGCTTCACTAGCTTTAGTGCTCGAAAAGGAGATATTAAATTGAGCATCGTCAACGTCAAAGTGGAATAACAACGAAGAATCAGTAAGCAAGTGGCGTAAAAGAGTGGTATACAAAGTGAACTGTACGGGACCAAGTACAGATCCTGGCGGAACGCCGCCAAGGAGTGGAAGGCGTGGAAAAATGTTTGATCAATGGCAACCGATTGAGGGCGCTGAGAAAGGTAGGACATGACAAGAGATTGAGCAGTGTAGATACTCGAAAACAGAAATTCAGTCTACTTTGAAGAATGTTGTGATAGATTGTATCGAAGGCGGCAGAGAGGTCAAAAAGAATCAGGAAAGAAACTCACTCATAGAGCGAGAGCATATAGATTTGAAATTAAATATCCCGTTCAGCATAAAAAAGCCCCGTGATTCTTATTAATAACTGAGTCAATTTTTTTATTATCCCAATTATATCATAACCAGTGCATCGATTCCTGCAAACAAAATAAATTTAATTTTCCGAGATGTGGAACAATCAGTTAAATAACATCAAATTTAAATAACTTAATAGATCAATAACCAGACGGATGAATGAAACGTTATTTCGCTCAAATACAAATATCATTAACCCTTCAAAAACCAGCAGTCTTGAAGACATCGAATAGAATATTAAGATAAATTATAGCATAGCATTTCACATATGCACATAATCATCCAACAAGTGACTCAAGATGTCCGCTTCATTAATCCACTACTCAGAAGAAATACCAACCAGATATCAGACACATCTTCTATCACAACTAAGAGCTAACAAATCACACTTCCTTCTATCCAATACTACATTCAGAAAATCAACCCTTCCGCACATCATCAGTACTCTGTCCTCTGTGTTCTGACCGAACATATGATACACCTCTTTCATTGGACAAAACACTCTCCCAACAATATATGGAACAACTCCTGCCAGGCAGTCCAGCTGCTGGATGCCTTGTGACGGGCCCTCAGCCCTGGCAGGGATTGTTCGTAAGATCATAAATGATCATAAGAATGGCCCCTCGTCCAAAGACAAAAATAGAGAAGGTCAGCAGACTCAGCACCACAGCAGCAGATCTTCTGGGTGGGTAACAATAACAACATGCTACGAAACTTCATTCAGATACCTCTATAAACAAGTTATTGATATAAGAGCATGACAAGGGTGCATGACCAGAATACCATTTAACTGATAACTGATGACGTTTTATTACAGCAGTGAGGGAATTATGTATCGTCAAATGATCATAATAAGAATGCATACCATGTTAAATGTTTTTTATCCTTGTTATACTCATACATAGGTAACTTTCTTGTTCTTAATGACATTAATAGAAATTTGATGATATGAGAGATAAAATTGTATGTTCTGTACTACAGGGAAGTTTCGCATAAATCGGTTTGCTGATTAGAATTTAGCCGTGTTGGATCCGGCAAACAAAAAAATTGACCAACCGAAAGCTGTACGGTACGTATTTCGTAGAAGCCAACTAACGCAGTCACTGGTTAAGGAGAACATTGAGTGTTTTCCCTTAAAAAGCAATATTTTTGAAAGAAAATAATGACATACAAACTCTACAGTTGTAAGCCATGGATCTACCGTTAGGCAGCACACTGAGAGAGAGAGAGAGAAAGAGAGAGAGACACAAAGAGAGAGAGAGTGAGTGAGCGAGAAAGAGAGAGCGAGAGAGAGAGAGATTACAAATTAATTAATTGCAGTTATGTTATTTGGTATAGTTCAATACTTGTAAATTGTTCATGGCCCTTATGATACTCTGATGTCAGTAGCTTTTTTGTTTTTGATTTGTTATGGGTTAATTTGATTTAACAAATTTGCAGAATTTAAAGAAATTACACAAAACAAAATGCAAATCAAAAATCAAATCAGTAGCGGTTTAACCTTCGGTTCATTCTCTGACGACGATATCAGGGACAATAGAGGGACGTATGGGATACCTAGCCCAGTTGAAAAGGTCACGCCAGCCACTTGATCAGTTCAAGGTCACCCTGACCTCGTCTCTGATTGGCTGAAGGTTTCCCGCCGAGTCACATGACCTCTGAAGGTCACGTCTCTAATTGGTCGAGGTATCCTAGCCTACCAGGTCCAACGCCCACGCTCTCGTCTCTGATTGGCTGAGGTATTCTAGCCCAACAGGCTCAACGCCCACGTCCTCGTCTCTGATTGGCTGAGGTTTAGTGGCGTGTTTTTGCCACCCACACATTTCCGGTCAACCTCACGTGATCAGTTCAAGGTCTCGTTTCTGATAAGTTGGAATTTTGCCAAATCAGCACTTTTTGCCCGGCAAATGCCCCAGCAAGTCCAAAACGTTCTTGGGCGTGGCCAGGCATCATGTAACTTATGTCAGCAGTTTATTAGTCATCACCTGGACATCATGTGACATCCCTATGTCAGCACTTTATTAGTCATCGCTTGGGCATACCCCGACGAGTCGAGGCATGCCAGGACAAGTCCAAAAATGATTTAGGTAATAAAAAATTAGGGGGACCCCGACCCCCCAATATTTTTTTAAAATTTATAAGTCTCATTTGTTCATAAAACATCGAAAAAAGGAGATAAAAATATTTGGGGGTGCCCCCCCCAAAAAAAGAATTTAAAATATGAGAAAGTCTCAAATTTTCATAAAACATCGAAAAAAGCAATAAGAGAATTTTTGGGGTGGTTCACCCCACCGAAATAAACCAAATAAAAAACCTCATATTTGTATCAAACATCCAAAAAAGGAAAGTAAAAATTTTGTGGGTGAGGCCCCTCCCAAGAAAAAAAAATAAAATAAAAAAGTCTTAAATTTTCATAAAACATCTGAGAAAGGAAAAAACAATTTTGTGGGTGAGGCCCCCCAAAAAAAATTAGACTTAGTCAATTTTCGGTCCACGCCCACTGCCACGCCTACCGCCACGCCTCACCGTCGGAAGTGAGAATTAGTTAAGTCATGTGATCCTAATTAAAGTGGACGGTTATAAGTCATGTGATACTAATTAAGGCATTCTTGTTCTTTTATGCCCAGATAAGGAATTTCCGGAAGTGACAATTTTCGGTCGTAATTAAAGTAGGCGGTTAAAAGTCATATGACTCACTGGATCCTGATTGGATGGAATTTTGCACTTTCAGCACTTTTACACACACACACTTTCCTGGGTGTTGTCGTCCTTCCTAGCACTCCCTTTGTCCAATTTTCATTCTGTACGGGGGGGGGGGTTCTCCCCCCGTACAGAACGTAAGGGGAGTACTGGAGGGGGGGCCCACTCAAACAATCCCTTACGTTCAATTTTTGTTACGTACGGGGCTGTCGGACCCTAGCACTCTATAATCATATATATGTTTGTTTTGTACGGGGGTTGCCCCTCACCCCAGGTCCCCATTGCCAGAGGATTAGTCTTTATGCGTGTCAATATGTACATATGTTTAAGGAACGGTTGCTCCCCTTAACTTTCCCAAGCGGTGCAATATTTGAACAACGGTGAAATTGAAGCGAGGTAACCAATGTTGAAAACGAGGTTCTATAGGTTTCGATAGAGGTAATCGCCACAGGTTAGTGCAGGGTAACAGCAATTTTTTGTTTCTGTGAAATTTCGTACACGTCCTCAAACTTTTGTGATATTTCACATACGTCCTCAAATTTCTGTGATATTTCATAGAAACGCTCAAATTTTTGTGATATTATGTACACGTGCGTCAACTTCCGTGGTGCAGTCGTGGTGCGTTCGTAAATTTCCGTGTTGTAAGACGTTCATGAGCTGTTTCCTGTCATCTCATTTTGAGTTTACCCTCATATTTTCACTTTTTTCATTTTTTTCATTTTTCTACTGAATTTTACTTGTATAACCCTATCCATAACCCTATCCCTACGTACTTCGACTTTAGTACGGCTTCTTTAACCCAAACCCTAACCATACGTAGTACGTACGTTGACTTTAGTAAGAATTACTTAACCGTAACCCTAACTTTGACGGTTTTAGTCCGAGTGCTTCGTGATCATGCTACATACGTTTCAGTTTGAGGGAGGGGGAGGGGCCAGCTTACGGAAGTCAACGAAAGATTACGGCAGATTTTGGAGTTAGCCTTGACCGCTGCTAGAGCACTTCACTGGTGCTTCACAACCATTCTGAGTCCAAGTCATGGCTGCTATTCGATGACCGCACCAGGTCCACTCCACGACTGCACCGCAGGCGATCCTCGACCGCAGCATGAAAGTATCCGGGCGCTTATGGAATTTTATGACATTTTGATGCCGTGTATGGAAGTTCACGACAGCTTGTGGGCATATATGGAAGTAGGTAGTCTATACAAAAGTTTGCGAAAGTTTGATGGCGTGCGTTGAAGTTTACGAAATTTTAAGGACGTGTACTGAAGTTTGCGAAAATTTTGAGAGTGTGTTTTGAAGTTTACGAAATATTAAGGGCGTATACTGTAGTTTACTCAAGTTTGAGGGTGTGTGTGTGTGGAAGATTACGAAAGTTTGAGTACTGAAGTTTACTCAAGTTTGAGGGGGTGAACTGAATTTTACAAAAAGTTTCAAGGTAAGTATTGAAGTTTACGAAAGTTTTAGGGTGTGTATTGAAGTTGACGAAATCTTGAGGACGTATGTGTAAGTCTACGACAGTTTGTGGGCGTGCGTGGAAGTTGACGACAGTTTAAGGGACATGTATGGAAGTTTACGAAAGTTTGTGGACGGATATTTTACACAGCGGATAAACAGCGTTCATGGATGATTGAGAAAGTTTGAGGTCGGGTTCTGAAGTTTACGAAAGTTACGCACTCTCCACGATCATATTATTACTACACCACTAGCGGTCTACAACTACACCACGAACTTTGCACGGGCAGTCGGGCATTCCACGAGCGTACCACGAACGCTTCACGCCCGCATCCCTACACCGCGCGGATGTTTCAAGACAGCATTACAACTACACAACGAACGGTCTACGACTACACCACCAGCGGCTTACGACTATACCATGGACTTTGCAGGGTCCTTCCATGACGAGCAACGCTCCACGACCGCATCACGGCCACCCCCACGGTCGTTGCACGACCAAGCCATGAACGCTTCACGTCCGCACCTCGAACGTTTCGCAAACGCTTAGCGACCTCTCCGCATCCGATTCATGGATTCTCTACCAACACTGCAAGGAATTTATAAAAATTTGTTGCACTTTTCGATAAATGACTGTAGTTTGAGGAAATTATTACAGTTCGAGAAAGTTTGTGAAAGTTACGGATTACAACGGAAGGGGTCCTATGCAATATGGCTAACTTTTCCGAAGGTTTGTAGAAGCTTATAAAGTTTATGAGAAAATATTCGAAAGTTAACGAAAGTTTATTAAACTTTGCGGAATTTACGGGTATTTAGCTTTCCTCGAGCGATCTCCGCTTCGCTCCACATCCGCGCCACGGAAGTTTACGAACGCCCCACGGCCGCGCCACTGAATTTTGCGGACGTTCCACGAATGCTCCAATGAGGTTTACAACCGCATCACGACCTTTCCACGATCACGACATGGAACCTCCGCGACTGCAGCGAAACTCCATGCTCGCAGCACGAACCTTCAAAACCGCACCGCGATCACATTCGGACATCTCACGACCTGACGGAAACTCCACGACTATCACGAACCACCACGAATGCATCACGACCTCGCGCGAACTATCCATAACCGCACCACGGAACCTCTACAACCAACTCAAACTCACAACGACCGCATAGCGACCGCAACACGGCCTTCCCATCAACCTTCACGACCGTACCACGACCGTGCAGCGGACTTACCATGACCGCGACATGGAACCTAATCGACCGCACCTCCGCCACGCCCTGACTTCCCACGTCTGTGGCAGAAAACCTTCATGACCCCAACACGAAACTCTGCGATCGCACCATGACCGTGCCACAAGCATGTTATAGAAACTCCACGGAAGTCTCTAAACGACTGCACTGCGGAAGTATACGAGCGCTCCACGACTGCACCACGGAAGGGAAGTTTACGAACGCTCCCCGACTGCAGCACGGAAATTTACGAACTCTCCACGACTGCAGCATGGAAGCTAACGAATGCTCCACGACTGCAGCATGGAAGTTCACGAAGTTTAACGCTCCACGACCTCGCCACGCCTAGTCCACGGATGTTACGGCCACTGCACGGAAGCGTCGAGACCGCCCAGGACCGCTCCGCGACCGCGCTACGACCGCTCCACGACCGCAATACGACCGTGCCACGATCATGTCAAAGAAACTCCACGGAAGTCTACGAATGCTAAACGACTGCACTATGGAAGTATACGAACGCTACCCGACAGCATCACGGAAGTTTACGAACTCTCCACAACTACAACACGAAAGTTTACAAACGCACCCCGACTCCAGCACTCAAGTACATCAACGGTCCTCGACCGCAGCACGGAAGTTAACGAATGCTCCACGACTGTACCACGGAAGTTACTAACGCTCCCCAACTGCACTACGGAAATTCCTGAAGTTTAACGCTCCACGACCTCGCCACGAGCAGTCCACGGATGCGTCACGACCCCTCCGCGACCTTGCCACGACCGCTCCGCGACGGCGCTACGAACTCTCCACGACTGCGCTACGACCGCTCCACGGATGATACTCGGACGCTCCACGGGCGTTGTAAGAAAGGTGTCCCAAAGATTGATAGCGTGTACGAAAGTTTACACAAATTTGAGATTATTTACAAATTATCACAAAAATTTGGGGGCTTCCATGAAAGTTCACATATGTTTGAGGGCGTGTAAATAATAATACAAAAATTTAAGGGCGTGTACGAAATAGCACAAAAGTTTAACGTTGTGCATGAAAGTTTACAAATGTTTGAGGACGTGTACATAATATCAAAAACAATTTGAGGGCTTGTATGAAATGTCGCAGAAATTTGAGGACGTGTGTGAAATATCACAAAAGTTTCAGGACGTGTACGAAATTTCACAGAAACAAAAGATTGCTGTTACCCTGCACTCACTTGTGCCGATTACCTCTTTCGAAAATTATAGCAGTGGCAGTGGACGTGGCCCGATAAATTGACTAAGTCCAATTTTTTTTAGGGGGGAGGGAGGGGGAGGGGGGCCTCAACTAAAAAATAGTTTTTTTGCTTTTTTGAATGTTTATGAAAATTTGAGACTTCCATTTATTTATTTTTCTTTGCGAATGGTATCACGGACATATTTTTTGTCTTTTTTGGACTTTTTATACAAATTTGAGGTTTAAAAGAAAAATTAATATTTTTGGGCCACGAACCCAAAAAAAAAATTTTATTGCTTTTTTCGATGTTCTATGAAAATTTAAGTTTTTTATTTTTTTTTAATATATTTTTTTGGAGGGAGGGCACACCCCCAATTTCTTTTTGCTTTTTTCGATGTTTTATGAAAATTTAAGATTTTCTAATTTGTTTAATTTTTTGGGGGGAAGGGGGGCCTACCCCCGAATAATATCTGTTTATTTTCGATGTCTTATGAAAATTTGAGATTTTTTAATTTTTGTATTTTTTTGGGAGGAGAGGGCTCCCCAAATATTTTCATTGCTTCTTGGGGGTCGGGGTCCCGCCCTCAATTTCTTTTTACCTAAACCATTTTGGACTTACCCTGGCATGCCTCGACTTGCCTGGGCATGCCCAAGCGATGACTAGTAAAGTGCTGACATAGGGAAGTCACATGATGTCCAGGTGATGACTAATAAACTGCTCACATAAGTGACATGATGCCTGGGCATGCCCAAGACCTTTTTTGGACTTGCCGGGGCATGCCTGAGCAAAAATTGCTGACTTGGCAACATTCCAACCAATCAGAAACGAGACCTAGAACTGATCACGTGAAGTTGACCGGAAATGTGTGCGTGGCAAAAACACGCCACTAAACCTCGGCCAATCATAGACGAGTACGTGGGCGTTGAGCCTGTTGGGCTAGAATACCTCAGCCAATCAGAGACGAGGGCGTGGGAGTTGGGCCTGGTAGGCTAGGATACCACGACCAATCACAAACGTGATCATGACAGGTCATGTGACTTGGCGGGAATCTTCAGCCAATCAGAGACGAGGTCAGGGTGATCTTGAACTGATCACGTGACTGGCGTGACCTTTTTGCACTGGGTCAGGTATGCCATATGGCCCTCTACTTGGGACGTCTCAGACAACATATGCTACACCAGCTGTTCCAATCAAACACAGCCAGGAAATACATAATTATGCTGAAAGAGAAAGGGGTTAACGCAAAACTGCATGTTTTACAATAACTAACGGCAATCTAGCTAAATATATCGGAATGTATATCCTCATATGCTACCAATATTTTTAGATGAAATTTTCAGTTTTATGTGATTCCGAGAAGAATTACCTAGGCTATAGGTCAATGAATTTGCATATCCTGGTATTACACTCACTTCTAGTACTTTTTTAAAACATATTTTGAAACTAAAAATCTGAAACACAAAAAATTATATATTTTGAACTAAAATCGTAGAAATTTAAAGTGTTTAAATTTAAATTTAAATTTAAATTTAAACTATTCAACCTTTCGCTGGATTTTAACTTATTTTTAATCTAGGCTTACTAACTTCTCATAGGGACAGGACATTTCTGGACGTTTCTCATATTTTCCTGGACTTATTTTGATTTTAACTTTTTTAACTTTTAGTCTCCCTAGTTATGAAACACGATGTATATTAATGCATAAATTATACATTAATTGATTATGTGAAGCTACGCCAGTAAAATTAATCACTTCCTTTCACTTATCTATATTACTCTATTCTACTGTATTAATATCACGGGCGCACGAACCGCGGCCCGCCTTGTCGTGTTGCGCCCGCATGTTACAAGATTACACCACATTCCGCAGATTTTAGTAATTTAAACAAATTTAAAAATTTAATTAATTTAATTATAAGGTGTGTAATTGCCCCAAAATTAGTCCAAACCCATCCTCAAACCCTAACACTAACCCTAACATAGACAAATATAGTAAAATCGAAAGAAAAATAAACTATGAAAATCGAAAAACTATGGAATGGGGTGCAAATCAGAACGATGCTGTCCGCCGAGAGCTGGCTTGAGAAATATTTATTTGTCAAACATGTGTAGTGTCAAATTTGCAAATAGTTTGAAAAAGTAAAAAAAATTTGTGACCTCTATTCCAAATGTTTTGGCCACCTATATTTCTTATAAATATATTTCTTATTAGACAATTGAACTAGCAAAAGAATAAAGGTCATTTTCGGCCATTTCCCCGACAAAAGCTCGGTGAAAAACTTACACTAACCTCTGCAGGCATTGTGAAAACTGTTATGGAACCCGCGACGACGTTATCGAATTCTATGCTACCCATCGGCTCTTCGAGGTTGTACACAACTGATCTATAATTTCATTACAACCATGCTTGTCATTATAATTAGAAAAATGAATAATTACCGCTTTCACATTTTGTACTTGATAGAATTAAACTCTCTACACTTCCATATACTCCTGTTCCTTGTTTTATAAATTCGATAACGGTAACAAATTCTCCACTCTCAACTTCCGAGAGGTCAACGTTTATTTCAATATTCTGAACTTGACTGAACTTGACGGATGTGACGACTCTTTGCAAAAGAATTAGTTTATTAATGCTGCCTTTCATCTCATATTCAATTCTTATACTGCACTCCCCTAGATACGAAAATCGAGCCTTCAGACAAGCGTGCTGGCTTGATTTATTGTATAATGGTGACACAAGTTTGAGTTTATACTCATTTGAGTTGACAAATTTAGACGAGTGATGAAGCTGGAAAACATGGAATGGATATCGAGATTCCAGAATTTCTGTAAAAACAATTTGTATTTGTAAAATGTAGTAGATCGTATTATACACTTGTAAACATGTAGGTCTATTCTATATTATTAATTTCGAAGCAACTCGTGGGCCTATAATTATCTGCACCTGTGTAACAGTGGGTAACACGAATGAAATCGAGACCACTATTATGATTTTGATTATCTAACTAAATATTTTTATATTAGAGTTATTATTTTGATAGTTGGCAAGCATCAACATCAACATACATTTGCAATATAGTATGTTGAAAATATCAAGAGAATTTTTGGCATGTTTACTGCGTTAATATATTTTTCTCATGGCACCTAGTACCTCATTCAGATTATGGACAGAATAGTGTATCGTATTCGGTATGGGTTAGAGACATCGGCTGAGTGCTCGCTTCAAAGCAAGTGACCCAGAATCGAATCCCAGGTCAGTCGACAAGAAAAGAAAAGAAAAAATAATCAGGACCTTTATTCGAATATCTGCGATCGCTATCATTGCGCGCTATCTGAAAGGCAAAGATATATATTCAGGAGTGAAGATGTGTAAACGAATGAAAATTAAAAGTAATAATAGAAACACGCCACGTAGCGACCATGAGTAGTATAATAATTACTTGTCTAGCTGATTTTTGGAACATCCCGGAAATATCCCAAAAATCAGCTAGACAATATTTATAAATAAATCAAAAATCAATCAATCATTCCCAGAAATGAGCCATAAAAAACAATCAAATTTGAAGTCAAATCGCTATCAATCAATCTATCAATCAAGTCATGTTGATGATATCAGAAATGGATACATCTTGAAGAAAAAGATAGTCAAAACATTCTAAAAAGTTATACATAATAGGTAAATTCAGTTATGTGTCCAAAATAAATGATAAAAATTGAGGTCATTGACCGCTTGGTGTGCACGCCATCGTCCATGATTCAGAATGTAGTTACGTATAAAGCAATCAATATATTTACTGTTGTCTAAATATCAAATTCACAGGTAACAAGAAAATAGCCCGACTGCCTCTTTTGCAGAGGGCTTTACAAATTGGACACAGAGAAGATGTTAGTTTCCTGCTGTTGATGGAGAGCTCAGAACTGGTGTTGATGGATTTGGGGGTTGCTCATATGTTAATATCTATTTCAATAAACTCTAGTATATCCTCATAGTTATCCAACAACTTTTGTAACGGATGTGAAGTATACCTAATTGATGGGAACTTTGTACATATGTTATAGAATTGAATTAATTTATAGGCGTATGAGACTGAATATCCAGCCCTTTTCTTCATTATTTTGAACATCTTCTGTGTCTTTGTATATACTTTTAGATTGTATAACATTAAGCCTATCTGAAACTGAATTAACCTAGTTTCAATAAGTTTGCCTTTTTCTTCTCGCTTTCATGATGCTATCATAATTAAACAATCATATTATTCGGGTGATTATATTTTTTATTAATTCTATCCATTCCTTCTACAGCAACCAAACTTTCCTCTAGCTCTGTATATAGTTTACATATCCGCGCTTGCTCATTTTGAAACATATATTTTATATCGATATCTGAATCTGCACTTATTTCAAACATATTCTTCCATTTAGTTAAATAACTGTTTCCAATATGGATAACTGAATCTCGTTTTCTACTGGTATCAATTCTATCATAACGCGATGTAACTACGTATTATCTTTAATAAAATGATTTTGCTCCGTTACATTTCTAAAAAATGCCATCTTCTCTGTGTCGTAAGTTATAAGAACTTACAAAGTGTAGGCTACAATAGCGTAGACTTCCACGTTAACAGTATCACATTCACAGCTGGCAATTTCTAATGTGCAGTGGCTGTCCCCCCCCCCGTAAATAACAAATAAAAAATTTAATCAATTGCCATTTTCAATAATTTTAGACCTTACAGTCATTTTTTAAATTTGCCATTTTACAAGTTTTTTTAAGAAAAAAATTCACCACCCCCAATTTATATTTGGATCACATTAATCTCCTCTAGGTGACAAGTAAACATCGTAGGCTAGCTTAATCTCAATGAACAGCACGGAAAACCTGATTCAAACACAGCACAACTTCTGAACCGAAAGTGCAAGCAGATCCTATAATGATACTATTTATATATAGAATTCACCTAAAAATTTACATTTAGATGCAAAAAATATCTTTGAAGATTGCGATTTATTGTCGCTGTGTCATAACTAAATGATTAACACCGAATGCAATTGAAAAGTTGACACAGAGAGAATACAACAGGCTTATATATTAGATGTACAAACATACAAATACAGCAGTGATATGTCAGGGGAGTGGTGGTCCAGTCCACCCTTAAATAAAAAATTTAGCCAATGGCCATTTTCAATAATTTTAGACCGTACAGTCATTTTTTAATTTGACCATTTGATAAGTTATTTAAAAAAAATTCACCCCCAGATAATTTTTATATTTGGATCACTTGTGTCTCTTAGAGGGGACATAAACATTATGCTCTGAGCTAGTGTTATAGGCTACTCAGGCAAACTGTCCGACGATAAATTTACTCGCGGGCTTGTATACTAGCCTATCGGAGAAAGCACATGAAAAATTCATACCCATGAAAAAAGTTTATTTTAATTAAGTTAATTTTACACAAATAATTGAGGTTCGGTGTCTCTCGGTGTGTCTATGTTCTTCTGTTGTTTTTGTCCTTCCTCTATATTAACCATGAGCTAACGTGTGCACGCCGTCGTCAATGATTAATCGTTTATCGTTATTTGCACTCAGCTACTTTTACAGAGTTTACTTCTTCAGTGTATATATCATGAAGATGTGACCGAAAGACGTTCATCTTTCTGAACTTCTCCTGCCTTCTAAATAAGCAATTTTTATAGTCATCA
>JAQFZF010000432.1:0-18009 GCA_034695365.1 Enchytraeus norvegicus
TTGATACCATGGGTCCGGTTAATCAGAGTGGGTCGGACTTCATCGATGCCATAGCCAAAAGGTTGCACGCCCTGACCGGGGACCACAGAGAACGCTCATTTCTGTGGCAGAGACTTTCTGTGGCCCTCCATCAGTATAACGCTGTATGCTTCCGGGGCATCTTTGAGTGCCAAACCTGATATCGTCTTTAGATGATGAACCGATCGTTGGGACGTTGTTTGTCTCGTGTATTGTTATATGTATGTACTATTAGTTAAGATATTATTGACTATTGTTCATAACGAACTATTGATATAAACAGTATTTTATGCTTAGCTACTAATTAATTATTGTAGGCCTATATTACACGTATTATTTCTCTTTATGTTTACAATCAACTTAATCATAACTCGCATCTTATAAAGCCTTTTGAAAGATTTGATACGTGGTTATAGTAGCCTATATTTATTATCTGCACTTTCTGATTTGTTTAGACTCTGCACTGCGTCACGCAGTTAGCCAGGTGGTGAAGGGAGAGATGTCAGCTAAGACCACCTACCAGAGGAGCGCCAAGGGCCCCGTGTCCATCGCTGAATGCTCGTCAGATGGCAAGTTCATCATCGTAGAAAACACCGGCAGAAAGGTTCCGTATACTCTATAATTGTATTTTATTTATTATAATTTTATTCAATTGCACGACTTGACAGAATATGGATTAATAATAATAACATTACAATTGCTATAATTTTCTGCCCCTATCTTGAGATGGCCATGACTACATTACACTCTCCAGGAATCTGAGTTTATAAATATCACTCTGTCCTGATAGCTTAGAACCAAGCGCACATTTCTTAAGATTACACAGATTATCTGGAAAGTATATAAATTTAATAGTTGAAATTTTCCGATTCATTAAATCATACTGGAATTCTTGTATTGTATCGTATTGTACTATATACAGTATATGGTGTATAGTAATGTGTATTGTACTGTATTCATCGGCCAATTTGCCGGATCTAGGAATTTCTTAGCAGGGCCAATTTTTTAAACATACTTTTTAATCGAGGGAGTGTATGTAAAATCGAAGCCGATCGAAGGGGGGGGGGGAGGGTCACGGGTTCAAATTAGGTATTTTAATTGGACAAATTGTAATTACAATTAGACAAATTGTAATAATTTTAAAATCGAGGGGGACATCGCCCCTCCCCCCGCTCCCTCATCTCAGGCCGAGGGGGTCCAGGTCGCCCCCTAAATCGGCGCCTGATTGTATTGTACTGTTATTATTATTATTTTGTATTCTACAGTGTTGAATTGTATTACAGTACAATAAGGATTTAACGTCCCGTCCTCACCCGAGGACGATATCAGGGACGTCTCATGCAGATTATATAACTATGCAAGCAGTACTATACCACCAGAACACACTTGCATTGTATTTTATTGCATTGTATTGTATTGCATTACAGGAGGAGCCAATAGGTGGGTGGAAGATCAAGAGGAACATTGAGGGACAGGATAGAGCTGAGTACACACTGAACGAGGATACCGTCATCAGACCTGGCGGCAAAATAAAGGTATCATTAATAAATCTTATTGTGATTTCTGCTCATTGTTAATTTAAACCCAAAGAGCTGAATTTAACGTACGTTTCGCTTCCTTTCGGTCACATCGGTGACGGTCGAGCCTGGGAATTGAACCGTGAACCAATGGAACCCGAGTCGGACAGTCATTCAATGTGCTATTCGCTCAGCCAATTAGACACCAAGAGTTGCTGTTTGTGAACATTTCATTTCAAATGAATTCCTGTATACTGTAAACAGTTATTCTCAGAGGATTGTCTGACCGCAATTAATTGGTGTCAAGTAAAAAAAGGAAAATAGAAAAAAGCTATCAATATGCCTTTAGATTAATGAGAATTGTCACCTGTGTGCTGAAGGCTCTTTGAAACGGGATCATCTCCGCCATGAGAGTCAGTATTGACTTGCTCGGAGGTACTTTGACCTTTAAAATAAATACTCTATGCCAAAGTCTATGGTATTTGAAAGTTATATGAATGATATTGAAAATATAAATTGTGAATAAGTTACAGTATTAATATTTTCTAAAGACAGATCTATGCAAACAATTGCAGCCTATATGATCGTATGATTTTATTTTTCTTCACAGATTTGGAGCCAGGGGGCCAAGCCCATGAGTGCCCCAGCCTCGGACATAGAGTCAGATCAACAGACCTGGGGGATGGGGGCCAATATCAAGACCACCATTCTGAACCAGAGTGGAGAGGTTTGAACAGTCTTTAATTATCAATTCTTCTCACAATCGTCCATGAGATGGCCCTGACATCATCCTTGGATGGGGAGACGAACGTTAAATCTTTATTATTAGTGTAATTTATGACTTGGATATTGTTTTGTATTTAGTTAATTTTTTAATTATTAGCCCATTAATTGAATATTCATAGGCCTGGTCTACCGTATGCTTGAATATATCGAGTTATTGATATACTGATTGTTTGATTCGGAACTCAAAGTATTCACCGATTGATTGATTGATTAATTTTCGATTAATTTAATAATGCGTTGATTTATTGATTTTTGATTGATTATTATTCTTACAGATCATCTAAATAATACACCGATTGATTTATTAATTCTTATTGATTGATTGATGCCAACAGGATCGTGCCACTCACATTCAGAAGACTATTTACACTTCTTAGACCTTTACACTTCGAGATGAGAAGAAATCTGTGCCTGAAGACTTAGAAAACAACAACATCACGTCTCTGACAGCGCCTTCGGGCGAGGAACGGGACGTTAAATCCTCATTGATAGATTAATATAAATTAAAACACAAAATTCAGTAGTCATATCGTACCGTATTTGCTTATATACTACTTGTAGTACAGATTTGCAATTATTAAAATGCAACCAATAGGACGTGAGGATTTGCTTACTCCATATGTTTCAATACATTTCAGTATTTGCAAATCTGTACTACAAGTAGTAATGGTGCTACCGTTATTGCACAATGAAGTCCTCTAACAAAACTGTCTTTGGAATCGGTTAGTTTCGAATTAGAATGTACAATTGCAAGCGAAGGGCTTCGAAGCAAAAATAATTTGTTTATATTCTGTATCCTATCTTATTTGATATTTCGGGAGAGAGAGTATAAAAATAATAAATGATACAAGTATACTTAGGATATACGACTATAATAAATTTGATTCTATATATTAATGTTAAATTTTCAATTTCTAAACCATTCAAGGCGTTCATAAAGTAAACCTATCGATTTGAGTTTTTTTTGAGCTGGTAACCTTTTCTTCCAAGTCCTTCATTGCAAAAATTAAAAATATCTTGAACGTAGAACTTGTATTAGGCTTTACTTTCTTTGGTGCGATTAGTTTTAGTTTTTATTGAAAGTAATAAAAAAAATTACGGATTCGTTGTTGCCAACAGTTTTGCTTAATCATAAAATCAATGCAGAGCTGGTCTAAGATGTTCCTGACATATGCACTAGAGACATTCTGACGTCTTCTTTGGCCGATGAAACTGACGATAGACGTACATGTAGGTCATCTCCGTGATTCATGACAATGCAATAAAATATTGGTTTAACCTCCTTTTCATCATCCTACAATGATATCACAGACGGCAATTGTTTATTTCGATGTATAATTAATTAATTAATTTAACAATAGTATTTGTAACAGTGTTGGATCCGAGAAACTTGAGAATAGAGCAACTGAAAACTGCACATGTTTCGTTAAAGCTGACTAACTTATATATTTTCATACTGAGGAAGGCAAGGAGGAAACCACCTCGGAAGTCAGAATATTATATTCCCAAGAAAAAGGTTACCTTTTACAATACAATACAATACAATGGGGATTTAACGTCCGGTTCCGTCCCCAAACAGACTATGCAACTACAAGCAGTTCTATATCACCAGAAACACACTTGCCAATACGTAGACCGAAGAGAAAGAGAGATCCGAAAAAGTGCAAGTCCATTAGCCAAGGCAAGAGAAGCTGATTAAACAGATCTAAGGAGGAAACAAATGGGTTTTCAGCTTACCCTGGAAAGTTGTGATACATGTGCATGATCGAAGATCAAGTGGCAGTGAATTCCATAGTGTTGGAGCGGTAAAACTGAACGATCGCCTACCAATAGATAATCGAATATCTGGGATAGTAAGGAGATTAGTACTGGAAGAGCGAAGACTGCGGGATGGTTGATAGGGCGTAAGAAGCTCAGAAAGATATGAAGGTTAACCAAAGTGGATAATCTTAAAGGTTAGTGAGGCAATTTTGTATTTTATGCGTTCTGAGATGGGAAGCCAATGCAGACCTTTTAGAAGGTCGGCTGTATGAGAGCGGAATTTTGTGGTTTTTGCAAACAACACGTGCTAAAGAGTTCTGCACGCGTTGAAGACGGATGATAGAAGTGTTAGGCAGACCATTAAGCAAAGAATTGCAGTAATCAATCTTGGAGTGGACAAGAGCATTAGTAAGAGCATTAGCTAATACAATTTGCGGAGCTCTTGTCGAGTGAGGAGTGAATTTGTCGAAGCTGGCGAATATGATAGAAGGAAGAGCGGCAAATAGACGATATGTGACTTTTAAATTCAATTTGAGCTTCTAATATTTTAGGCTAAAAAGTGCTGCAATCATATACTATTTAACCAACAGCTTATAATAATACAATGGACATATTATATAATATTCTAATATATATTTTATATAAGTTTATAATATTTTATATTCATTGCATGTAATTTGCTTACTCGTGATTTTATATTGTCTGTCATTTCTCTGTTAAATTTAAATGCTCTTTGCTGTTCATGGACCATGTTTTTAAGTTCCACATTAGTACTGCAAAGCCTGCGGATACTTGTTTATCACTCCACACTGAACTGTTTTTATGATGCAATGTTATTCGTTGTAATGCTTGTGTGGATGATAACGAAAATAAATAAATAAATAAATAAAAATATCTCTTACATGTCTTGACATTCCCTTCAGTGTGGGATCCAAGGGAGTAATAGGCTAATAACCCAACTGAAGCTAAGACGGGCGTCTATTTTATTTGTTTCACATAGCCCTCACTGCATACAAAGTCAAAAATTTAGATGATACTCGCATAGTTCAAGCATCACGTGGATTATTGTGGTGGAAATTGGCATTAATCAGTTTATTGATTGATACAATTTAATGAAATTTTAATGGTAACACTATTTTAATGTTCTAGATCGTGGTACAGATCACGCCTTAGATCACGCACTAGGTTCGTGATCAACATTAGTTTGAATCTTTGACTGTGTTATTGAAGTTTAGCTTTACTTTTTTTTAATGGGTAATCCAACGTTTTAGTTGTAAATTATACAAATTAGCAATTCTAGTGGTCATAAGGGTAGAAATTCTGGTATTTTCTGTTTTTTTTAGTTAAATCAAATAAATCAGTCTTTATATTTAAAAAACCCAGAAAATACCAGAATTTCTACCCTTATGATCACTCGAATTGTTAATTTGTATAATTTACAACTAAAACTTTGGATTACCCATTTTTAATAATTAAAGCTAAACTTCAATAACACAGTCAAAGATTCAAACTAATGTTGATCACGAACCTAGTACGTGATCTAAGGCGTGATCTGTACCACGATCTAAAACATTAAAAAAATAGCGCTACCATTAAATTTCATTAAATTGTATCAATCAATAAGCTGATTAATACCAATTGCCACCACAATTGGCAAGTGTGTTCTGGTGGTATAAAACTGGTTGCAGTTGGATGATCTGCTTGATACGTCCCTGACATCGCCTTCGGGCAGAAACGGTACGTTAAATCCTCATTATATTGTATTGTATGTAACATATCTAACTCAGGATTTACCCCTAAATCCAAAACCTTGAGGTTAATCCTGACCTTTACTTTCTCAGGCTTTACCGAGTCAATACTGATCCTCTCTTAGGGCATGATCCCGTTTCGGTGCTACTTCAGCACCCAAGTGAAATTCATTAATCTAACGACAAGGTCGCCAGCTCCACTTTCAATTCATTACGACTATATACCTGCCCCCCCCCACCCGTGCTTACTTTCGCAACCTTCTGTAGCAGTCATCCGCCACGAATTTATTGCTACCAACTTTCCGACCCACTTGACTTTCAATTGTCCATTTAGTAGTTAGATTATGACATTTTTAATATAGTGGCGCTTTTAAATTATACTTGTTGATTTCTGGATTGAAAGGATAGTTGGCCTGTTGCACGTCCGATATTTTCCTCTCCGACTGACTCGATGGAAAATTGAATCCTCATCTACTTCGCAAAATTGACGGAAACTGTTCTGAGTTATTCGACGCACTATTCGAAGTGCCACGAAGATGCACTCCAATATTATGAACTTAACTTTAATTATACTACAAATCCTAACAGGGTAAGGCTGAGTTTAACGTCAGTTTCATCTCTCGAAAGGGATATCAGTGCAAGTGAGCCTTGGATTCGAACAAGCACCTACTGATCCGCAGTCGGAAACCTAACCGGTAGTGTCACTGGCTTAAGTGACAAGACAAACTTGACAGTCTATTATAATAACTTTTCAAACGATAATTATAAATTTTCTATAGAACTTTCTAGATTTATACTCGATGGACAGTGTTTAATCTAGGAATGCTAATGGGGGAATTTTCCCCTCACTAAACTCTGTAGGGGGAATTATCTCCTAAAATAATTGACCATAATGTATTATTATCAATTCCACCCCAAAACGCAGACATTCCCGCCCCCCCCCCCCAAAAAAAAAAAATTCAATTTTCCCTCCAATATGGCACGAGTCTAGATTGAACACTGCTCTATGGTCAATCCTAAATTATAATTAGTCTATTATATATGTTAGAGCTATATTATTAATATTGTTGGTCTATATAATATAGAACAGGTATAAATGGTCATCTGTAGTATGTTTCCACTCAGGGGATTGCTTTGCATTGTTCGTCTTATCCTGGTAAATTCTAAAGATTTGGTGAGCGATGAATGTTTGGAATGCGAGTTTTGCAACATCCAAACGTGTATAGTTTTCTTTATTGCTGTAGAGTAAATCAATCAATCAATCATTCAGCTAAGAAATTTCTATATGGCGCACTCTTAACTAAGTCCCAGAAATGCTCTCTCTTTCTCTCTCTCTCTCTCTCTCTCTCTCTCTCTCTCTCTCTCTCTGTGTGTGTAATTCAGATCCACGGAATATAACTGCATACTTATCCTCCCTTAAATTGGTTTTTTAAAGCTAAAAGCTACAGCTAAGACTGTCAAGCTAACGTCTGTTTCCGTATCCAGGCATACTGTAAGAGACGGACCCGGCCGGGACTCCCGACTACGATATCCAACCGGGACAGCTTACCATACATTGATCATATAATAGCATACATCTCCGTGGGTCTACTTTTCCGTCCGCATAAATGTACTTGTTAGAATAAATTTAAATAATTCCATACCGTTTAATTATAATACACGTGTATCATACAATGTAAACAACATTAAATCATCAACGCTTTCAGTTTAATCAACTCTAGCTTGGCTCCAGTACGGCCGAGGTGTACAAAGGTTATTGTTACATTTATGCATAATGTGCATAACGAATAGCGGTGTTTTCTATTGATAACATTGTGATATTAAATTCTATAGACTGAATAGTCGGACTAAACCGGGAACTACTTTTTTAACTAGTACACTTGAGAGTTATAAAAAATTCGAATAGAAAATGTTAGCTATTAAAAATGCCGTAATTCCCAATGAAACCCCCATGGTAAATCACATGTTTTGAAATCAAACTAGGATGACTATTTTAATTTTTTATCTGCAATTCGGCTACTTTGAAATTGATTAAAGAAATTTCCGATTCTTTACAAGAAGTCTATGCACATCAAAATGACATCATAACGTATCATGGCATTCTTCGTCGTTATCGGGAAGTTTGCGGAATATTAAAATTAATGCAGGGCCGGATCTAGGAGTGGTCTGGGTGTGCAGCTGCACAGGGGCCTGCACCAACTTAGGGGCCGCCACCAATTAGACTAACTTTTTAAAGATGATGTTTATGCTGTCCTTTCACGAAAGCCTATCCCGATTGTCAGACAAGTCTAATACCACCTAAAATCTAAAAGGCTGAGACTGTCTGGTCATTGGTTTGAAGTTAGTTAAGAGTAGTGAAACTCTTCGAACATTCATGATTCATGGGCCTCCACCACTGCGCTGCACAGGAGCCTCCACTAAGGCCAATCCGGCCCTGCTTAAACGAGCGACGGAACCCGCCATCAAATATTTTCTACTTTTTAGTTGGGTGCACCGGAAGCATCTGCCTGGACTGTAGCACAGATTTGTAAGGAACCAGTCACATCCCATCAAAGCAACCAATCATAGCCATCCTAACCCCTAACCAACTAATCACAGCCCCAGTTGTGTCGCTACCATTGGGGCATTAGGGCACGTGTGTCGTAAGATTTAAAATATAATTTTTGTTATTAAAATTTGTGATATTCAGATTAGCATTATTGACCTTCAACAACATATATGCACCCTATCATTCATTTATACGTTACGGTGACTGCTGACTAAAAATTTTCGTAAACAAATCGAATCTTATTTACATAGGCCTACGTGTTCAATAATGATTACGATGATAATTATAATCCGTGACCCCCTCACCATAAATCCTGGCGACGCCGCTGCATAGCCCTCATGGACGTCAGCAAAAAATTGCACATCTGTACTACTGTAACATGCTAGCAAGATGTGCAGTGAAACGATCGCAAACGCATCTGTTGTGAAGTGAAACACTATGGGTTAGCTGTGAAGACTCCGTCCTAGAAGCCAATAGGTTGAGAGCGTACCTTTACCCTAAAAAGACCAAAATGATAAAATGAGGCATTAAGCTATAGAAAGCTGATTTACTAATCATTGCTATAATAGCAGCAGTCGGTGTACATTTACCAAGACTCGCTCTGGGGACATTAAATGAGACAGGCTTAATTACCTATGTTTCTAACTAGCTGAGACGATTATCAAATCGATTAAATGTCCGATTCGGGGTCCATAGGTTCACGGATCGAATCTCAGGGCTGATCCGTCACTGATGTAGCCCTTACGCCGAGAAACTGCTATCAAATTCGATTTTAGAACACTTAACTGATCGCATAACAAACAAAAAATATGGATCATATAACAAATACTTCCCGTGTTGGGTCCGGGATATTTGAGAATAGCCCAACCGATAACTGCACGTGTTTCGTAAGAGCCGACTAACGCAGATACTGAGGAATGTAAAACCACCTCAGAAACCTATATTTTCCTTGAAGAAAGGCATCATTTTAGGTGTAGAAAAGGCAAAGCCTTCGTAATAAGACGGACTTATTAAGTTGATCGATGTTGTGATCACTAAAGAGCGAGATTGTTGATTGTGTGTATGAATTTTGCCTTTGACCTGCCACGTGGCAGAGCACTGAATAGATAGATAACAAATACATCTATCTAATCCGGATAGGCTTCGTAGTCAAATGGCAGGACTGCGGCCTTTGAATTACGAGGTAGCGGGTTCAATTCCCGGTTCTCGAGACCTATGCGCTGCCTTAAACAAGCCTTAAAGTAAGCCTTAAACAAGCCTTAAACATTTACTATCCATTGCTATAATAACAACAGTAGGTGAAAAGTTACAGGAAAAGTTGATACTTACAGGAAAAAGTAATTGGAAACGAATCCCGACTATCACGCCATCTAACGAGATCAATATCAAACGCTATTATTATTATTTTCCAGTGATCTCACAGATAGCAGAGCCAGGGCACGAGTCTATATTCCGCTATCTCACTCACTAATGAGCACAACATGAACCAACCATTCAAGTCTCATCATAAACACATTGTCTTCACCGCACCAACATTATGCCAATGTTCAATGAAAGGTTATTTCTTTTCAGGTGGTTTTCCATTGCCTTCCTCGATGTATATCTGCTAGAGAGCTGGTGTTGCAATGCATACGTTCACAGCTCCAATGCCTTGGAACGCTTTACCTCTTCATATTGGATCCTTCACTACCATAATCTACTTTCTGTAGTAACTCGCGACTCGTTATTTTCCCCTATTTTGTATAATTTCTGGAAATCATGGTCAAAGAAAATGCATAATAACAATAATTCCTCTCAGCAGGAGATCTATATCAATGGTTCCAATGATAGTGATACAGTTTTAAATTCCTTCAGCAATCATTTCCAGTCAACTTATACTGACTCCACTGCAGATGATGTTGCAGAATTACATTTCGACGATTGTCTCAAATCCGTTTTACAAAATGATGTTTATCACCTGTATATCTGGTTGTTACGTCCCTGATACATCTTGTATAACAGTTGAATTAGCTGATCGCTGTATTCGGAAACTTGGCACGGGGAAATCATTTGGGCATGCAAACTCATGTCAGAACACCTGAAATATGCTCATCCGATAGTGGTTATGCAGTTAACATACTTATTTAAATGCAGTGTTGTAATGTATTTTAAGTACTTGTATTTAAAATACTACCATAAATACTTTAAGAGTATTTAGTATTTTAAATACTTTGGTGAGTAGATATTTAGAAGAAGTATTTGAAGTCCTTTTTGGAAGTATTTAGTATTTAGAATCTCTTCATCTAAATATTTTTTCTAATTACTTTTACATTTTATCACATTGCTTTTCATACCAGAAACATTGAGCATACAGTAAACTAAACAAGATTAAATGGCTGCACATTCTGGATGATTGATAATTTGAATAATAGAACATCTTTTGAAGCATAACGAAATCATAATTCGCCAAGAATCTGCAATACAACGGCCACATACTTTGACTAATATTCGAACGATAATTGTGAAGCAGAAAATGTCGAGAAGCAATCTGCTGTCTCTGGCGTATCTGTTGAATAGATTATTCAACAGATACGCCAGATATCCAAGAAAAGCAATTATTTGCTTTTCTTGGATTTGTAGTCACCCACATGCCACCTTTCGATTCCCGGTCGAGCCAATCGGAGAGTAAAATCTCAGATGGCCTACAATGGCCAACCAAGCTCTCCATCATTTCGTTGTTGGTCGGTAATTAGAACAACTGGTGCGTAGTAGGCGACTGGAACAGAATTCTAGATTGCGAAGGTAAACACAGGTCTGGCCGCTCTGGCGTATGGTCCTACGGGCTCAAAGTTTGGGTTGGCAACCTTGCCGTCAGATTAAAGACTTTGTAATATGCGTGCTGTAATCGCTTAGAAGCGGAATCAGCTCCGAAATCGTGGGGTCAATTCTGGCCAATGGTGTAGGCCTACCTTTACCTCAACCTTTAAATGCGGTTTATATCTTCCGCTGAAGTGGAGTCTTTTTCAAAGCATACAAAACGCTTTAACTTTGTCCCTGTAGTCCTAAAGCTATGTGTCTACTAGGCATATACAACTCTACAACGTGTTCCATAACTACCGAGACCGCTATATATTTTTTATTTTCTGCCTAAGTAATAGTGCGCTTCTTTTGTTATTTGGCATGCATCAGCAGGGGCCTATTTGTAATCTATATTGAAAATTGTAAGAGAATTGGACGCATACACCAAGAGATTAAACTGACGTTAACTTCGGCTTTATGCCTTTTATATTGCATTTTCCGCGTAGTAAGGTCTTGATTTCCAATATGGAGAGAACAGGGGATGGGGGTTTAGCTACATCGGCAGACTGTTCTCCTCAGAAGCAAGTGACCCAGGATCGAATTCCAGGTCTGTCGATAACAAAGGTTAAAAAAAATATTGTCTTCGTGGTTATATTCGAATATCTGAGCTGGCTGTCATTGGCACTCTACGGCACAGATTGACAATCAGGAGTGGAGCAGAGCCAAAAAAAACAAAAAAATCAAAAAAAACCTTGCAAATATACATCAAACATATACGGTCTTCACGTGTAAGCAATTTATTTTGACAAAAAAACAGCATAATTATACGGTAACAGTAGGCATAATGAGCATAATGTTATGCTGTTCTCTCCATATTGGGAACCAACACTTTACTAGATGCCATGCACAAAATGCAATAACTCAATGTGATTATGCGTTCAATTCACTTGGAATTTCAGGCCCGTAGGTAGGAATTTCTACGGGGGGTTGAATTTTGCTGAAGTAAAACAAACAAATTTTGCTCGCTCCGCTCGCTCATAAAATTTTGTCGCTCGCTCCGCTCGCGCTAAACATTTTGTCACTAACTCCATACGCGCACTTTTTTTTCGCATCCACCACAAAATTAAGGGGAATTATTTTGAGGCCCTCTATTCGTGTATTCGACAGGTGACAGGACGCATCTATTTACAGGGTTGCCTTTTCTTAGTTTATGTTTTATTTATATTCGCTCTTTCTGGCCTCACCATGATTCATCGTACCTTGGCCTTTTGAAAAGCGATATGTCAGGTGACGCAGATACACGACGAACCTACCGGCACCGATTACACACCCGACTTGCCAGTGCAAACACCGAAAAGGAAGCAAGACCCGAAACAGTGCAGATCCATTAGCCCATTATGTATTTAAGTCCAGAAGTTAGCTTGAATTAGTCCATCGTGGGAATCAAACGCGTATCGATTCACTAATGATCTAAACTCTATCATTATTGATTATACGCCTGAATTTATGATTATTATCCCATAAATGTATTGATTGAGTTATCATCGATCACACTGGTAATGTAAACCCAGTTCCGCTAGCACCGTATTACATTGAGAGAGATTTATGGGGGATCCGGTTGGTTGGATCCGCTCAAAGTTTGAGATGGGGTTTTCAGAGTGTCTTCTGACCCCCCCCCCCCGAAAATGTTACGAT
Organism: Enchytraeus norvegicus; assembly: GCA_034695365.1. Classification (NCBI taxonomy): domain Eukaryota; kingdom Metazoa; phylum Annelida; class Clitellata; order Enchytraeida; family Enchytraeidae; genus Enchytraeus; species Enchytraeus norvegicus. The sequence continues at coordinate 12,852 of JAQFZF010000432.1, forward strand.
ATTCCTTTAATACAATGTGATTTATGGAGACTTTTATATCTAATTGTTGAATGAAAGACCCTTTTCTGTGTCCCTTCATAGCAGAGACTGAAATATTATAGAAAAGGGTGACTTAAAAAATTAGACCCCCAATATTTTTTTCCCCAAAACTTGGATTAAGTCTGCGTCCATGTTCCACGTCCTGCATCAGGAAGTCATAAGACGTGCCGGGAGTTCAAAGCCGTCGGGACCCGACCATGCGTGACTGCCTACAGGCTCTCCACTCGGTCACGCTTCCATGCTCCAGCTTCCTTTCCGAGCACGATGGAAGCTGGAGAAGATGAAATAAAATAGATTATTCCAGCCAGAATAGTGTTAGGGGTAAGGGGATAAGTCCCCCCCTGCCTGACAGAATTTTTTTTACATTGACTTCCTTGCATTTTATGGTAAACTTCAACTTCCTTTCTGGGCAAGCAGAGTTTATATACAATTTTAAGAATATGAAGTAAACTAGAGTATTCTAGTAGGGTAGGGACATTTCTGTGGAATGTATTCCCCATGATGACGTACAGATAATAATTTGTAACATTTTTTAGTATTCATTGTGGGAAACATTTTAGGTCAAATGAATGCATAAATGAGTAAACAGAATAACAAAGTATTTTAAGTATATCCTTCCAAGAACCCCCTCCCCCTGAGAAGTTTGTATCCTGGCTTCGACATTGAATTGGAGCATAAACATTTTTTAGTAATGATTTTGATAGAATTTTAGAGTAAGCACAGTATTAGAAACATATGTAGGAGAATCCAGGACACTAAATAATAGACCAAACCGAAAGCTGCATGAGCTTAATGAGACAAAATCTAGGAATAAACGAATCAAGGATCAAATCTAGGAAAATGCAAAATGTAAAATAAAATAAAAAATGAAACCTTTTTTAGGAAAAAATACCAATCCCCATAGTTTGAATTCTGGCTTCGCCATTGAATAGAAGTTCGCGTGTCTTCAGAATAGCTGCTGAGATATACAGCATTAAACTATTAATGCACAAATAGATATTCGATATTAGATTGTGATAGGGATGAATTGGTTAGCACTTTCATGTATAGTCATGCGAACAAATTAGACACTCCATGACAAGTTTTACTCGTTGATTTGATAGCTTTGCATTATTTAGTGTGATCAGAAGTCATGATCAATGACAGAAAGGTATTTACTGTTAAATAGAATACTGTTTACTCAGTTTTATATCGGATATTAGAATCTCTAACATCATGTTGTTGTTGCGCGCACAAGATGTTTAGCGTGATGCTTACATTCAATGCTCCCACATTGGTCGGGAGACTCGAAAAATGACCAATCGAATGCTGCAAGTGTTTCCTAGAAGGAGAACAACTCAAATTCCTTTGGACACAGAGTGTTCTGAGTTTTGTATTATGAATTCTCTAACATTGTGATGCTGTTGTCCGCGAAAGAAGAAGACGTGATGCATATCGTCCTCTACTCTCATATTGATTTAAATCCTGCTATAAAACTGGTGTCCAAAATCTTGGAGGAAAAAACAAATACAATACAATGATGATTTGACGTCCGGTTCCTCACCCGAAGGCGATGTCAGCGACATAATTATCATTACAGACATTGAAATTGTTGTTTAAATTATTCGAATTTATTGCGAGACTGTTTAGCTTCATCTGGAAGATGCAATCCTAAGCGCTCCAGTTTGACTGACTCAAAGGCTCCGGAGACATAAGTGCCCGGAACGTCTTAGGATTGTAACCTCGCACTGTGATTGGTCAAGACGTGAGCGGTAATCTAAGAAGTCCGTCCCAGATTTTCTTAGCAGTCACAATTTTGTTCCGTCAGCTGCCCAAGGAGATGTGAAATGCAATTCTAGCATGTGTAATTTCTTAAATTTATAGTTTCACTAACATTTTAGATTGTATGACTCAATAAATCAATTTTTTAAATAAGTGTATTATCGCTTCTGAGATACAGTGCATTTAGTATTTTCTTATGTATTTATTTACCATAAGGCACAAGTATATTAAAGTAAATTAATCGAAGCATAGAATGTGTGTGTGAGTGAGATAAAGGCCATAAGTGACACTTACATATTCAGAATTGTATAGAAGCCCTTTGAAATGTCAGTTTGTATAGTATTGGGTCGTGTTGGATCCCGCAAACGTAAGAATAGACCAACCGAAAGCTGTACGTGTTTTAAAGAAGCCGACTAACGCAGTCACTGGTTAATGAGATCCTTCAGAAAACAAAATTATCTTCAAGAAAATATGGCATTCAGTTACTGTATATGTCATGGACCTGCCGTTCGGCAGTGCAATGAGAGAGAGAGAGTGAACGAGAGAAATTGTATTGTATAAAGAAGGGCGGAATGTTACGTTGGGAGACTTTGAGATGCAGAGGTCACGGCAGTAACCATCCAGCAAATAAGAGTGAAAGACAAACGGGAGTATAGAATGCAATATATCGTCTGAAGGAGTTAGCCGAGGAAAGTCAGGGTTAGAGGTCACGACTTCTGTACCGTCGTTAAAGTTTTATTCCACCCACTGGAAAACATGACACGGCGATGGCATTTGAAGAAAAGAAGAAGCAGTATTGGTATGCGATGAGTGTAGAGTCTTCAGCTTACTGTATTCCGTAGTGTGTAGTATGGTGACAGTTACTGTACACATCTCTCTCTCTCTCTCTCTCTCTCTCTCTCTCTCTCTCTCTCTCTCTCTCTCTCTTGGTCTACTTCCAGAATCTATCATCTTTTCGCCTTCTTGCAGCATGTTTGAAATTGTTAGGGCAGCGCATTGCCTACATAATCATAATATGAGACAAGTAATACTTCATAATTATGTTAAATCTATTATGACATACATGTACAAATTGTACATGTATATGTATGTCATTCGCATGTTTCACTCTTTTTGGTTAATTACTGCGTTGAAGAAGATACGTTAATGATTCAGATCGTCTTTTGGGCCAAGAATTTGACGTTAAATAAAGATAATATTCCTAATTATCAGAGTATCTTTTCAAATCGGATTTAGAAAGCATATCAGTTGAATGTTATTACAGAAAAGAATGGCCTCTATGGATAGGCCAATCAATCAAGGCAGTGGCAGATTAGAAAAATTTGTTGAAGGACAAACTATTATTTTTTATATACATGTTTTGTTTAAGAGGAGAGGTTAAGTTAAATTGAGTCTAATAGAGGATGGCCAAGAGTTAAAAATAAGTGGTAGGGCCCATTTGAATAGGTCAAATTGCAATAATGTTCAAATTGAGGGGCTATGCGCCTCTGCCCCCGCCTCTCCTAAGTTCGAGCGGGGCTTCTCCCCCCCCCCTCCCCTACATCCGAGGCCGCATCAAAGTGGTGTAAAGTTGTTGAAGCCATAATAGAACCAAGCGATTAGACGACTAGTTGTAATCCAAAGCCCATAAGCGTTTGTCATTTAGCGCCCTAGTGTGTATTCCGTCTAGAAACGTTTCCGTAGAAGCAATTATGTCCGGCAATCGACTTAACGCTTCGCCAAACGACGGCAAGGCTCGAGAACTTACCGAGTCGCATTAAACATTTAAGACAGACCGCTTAGATGAGTGCGGGGAAGAAAATTTCGCGAAGTTTCTCTCCCATGGATTTCATATGGATGGAGTGAGAGATGTCCGCAATCTTGGGAGTAAATGAGCTAACCGAAACAAGTTGCTCGTCGTTAATGCAACAGAATACATAAGGTTGAACGTCCGTTTCATCATCTGACGACGATATCAGGGAGGTCAATGAACCATATTCAAAGAATTTTTATTCATTCTTTACGACGTCCCTAAACTAGTCGGCAGATGATGAAACGGACGTAAGCCTATATTTTCTTCTATTGCACGAAATTATAATCTGCGATTGATGATTTATACAGTTTTACTTAATCTTAGAACAATAGAAGAATCAATGGCTTCATTTGATTGAAAGATTGATCTTTTTTTATTATTTCTTGCTTCCTGAAGGAAGTGCCGGGTGAGACTTGATATTCCATCCGCGCACACATGTCTGCTTGAGAATGAACCAAGCGATAATCGTATATGTTTCGTAAGAACCGACTAACACAGATACTGCAGTGAATGGCAGAGTGGACTGGGGCATGGCTTCTGTGTACTTGGACATTGCTTGTTCGAATACCACATAGTGTTCGGCTGCTGCAGGCTGAACTACTTTTCCCTTCCCTGTTCCAAAAGCGCCTCTGAGATACCATGTAGATAGAGGCGCTATAAATGTCTTTTTGTGTTGTACTGGTATGGTATCTAAAACTCAATCGAGGCACTTAATTGATGCGCCACAGGCTCATCAAAATAAGCGTTATCCATCCGGACAATATGACATCCTTGTTTTCCACGAAGCGTGCTGTGTATTAGAAGCTTTCCGGCCTCTCACGAGAATCATAAAACTATCCTAAGTGCGCCCAACGTCAAGAATTTATCTTAATTTGTGTCCATCAGTTGTTTTACGATCTCTCAAATGCACCTCAATTCTAGTGTTTCACATCAACTTTTGTGACAATAATTTGGTAACAGATTGCTATGATTTTCCTTTTGGGTAGCGTAGTAGATAACAGGATTGCTCGATTAGCAGGATGTTATCGTCATCAGATGATGAAACGGACATTAAACCCATATTGTTGTATTGAATTGTATATTGCTCTTTTCCATGGTAGCTGGAAGTGAGACTTTTCGCACTTAATTTATATATATTGTTTTTATTCGTCTATTTTCGCATATGGCAGAACGCACATGCTAGTTTCCTTGCTTGGTTGCTGTTTTTGTGTTTATTGATATTTTTAATCAGCCCATGATTAACCGCACCTTTGCCTTTGTTGGTGCTTCAAGAAAAGGCTGGACTCCGGATTTGTTTCAGATACCCATAATATATCATCTTTAGATGATGAAACGGACATTAAATCCATATTGTTGAATTGTATTGTTCTTTTCCAGTGTAGATAATAGTGAGACTTTTCACACTTTACTGTTAATATCCAGAAGGAAAGGCTGGACTCTGGATTTGCTTCAGACGGAGATAATGCATGTGCAGAGGCGTCGCTAAGTGGCCACATGAAATATTCACAACTTCTCTACACTAATCTAAACTCTTAATATCTACTTGGACCGTCCCCCATCAACCCC
>JAQFZF010000433.1:0-18006 GCA_034695365.1 Enchytraeus norvegicus
AATATATGGATGACTATGATGGCTACAAAATTACAGAGGCAATACACTGCGTAGAACATGCAGCTCTCTACAGGCAGCATACAGGCAGCTCTCAATGTTAATTTTAGTCAAGTCACGAACAATAATTGACAAATAATATCCATTCGGGACCCAGATGGGATCCCCGTATCTGCCCCATATCAGTACGAATATGTCGGGATTACTGCAAATGTATGAAATATTATTGCTTCAGCTTCACAGGCTGTCAAAGCTGTCATTCATTTTGTTTTACTGATTTAGTGAGTCCAGTTATTAAATAAGTCCAACAAGTAAAATTGGATTATACTGGAATTTATGAGATTTAAGTTTTGATAGATGGAATAGAAAATTTAGAGTTATGGAATGCAGTATTCGTAATGCAGGTCAATATGTATAGTAAATTATAATTATAATTGCTGCCTGTTTGAAATATTTTCTCCATTTATGGGCCTATTAATTTTTGAAATGAAAATGCTAATTTCAACTTGAAAATATTCTATTTAGTAATACTGCATAATTTATATAGATCCTAGAGATCTCGAGCTATCTTAGAAAACTGCAACTATGAGCATCTCATGCCGGTTAATTATCGTCAGAAAAGGAATCGGACGTAATACCCATTTTGCAGTGTATGTAAATAAATGAAGAAATGTCTTCTTCAAACAAAAAGCTTAGACAGATTCACCTAGCTATTTCATTCTGTTATTCGTACATTAAATTAATCCGATTTACATTTTTTAGGCAGCCGTGATTAAATAGAATCATTTTAAATTGTTTTATACAAGCATGCATAAAAAAGTAAAATAATATGACAAAACACGCGTCAAGTGTTTACGACTAGTTAAGAACTATTAATCTGTGTTCATCGAGCCAATTAAAAGCTTTTAAGTGGTATCATTGTGACGCACATTATCAAAAAATTACCATTCATTCGCTTCAATTGCTACTTTGAAAAAATCTGCTGCACAATTTTTTCATTCATTAATTGTCATGTTTACGAAACTGTTTTCTCTGAATGGGGAGAATGAGATCACATACAAGCGAAGCCTCGAGGAATTATGAGATTTACTTGTAGAGTTAGATAGCTACTTGATAACGTTGTCCAAGTGAAATAATTGGATAACTTTTCGCCTGCAGCAGACATCACCTCCGGCACAAGACAACAAGATACTGAAACTATTCATTATTATAATCAGTAAGCCACCGTGACCATTGTGACAGCTATTCATTTAGTCTCCTGGGTTTTTTTAATCATAAAAAGAATATTTTGATTATTGTCAAAACAAGAGCATATAATATGAGATAAATATTATTTACAATTGTTTATGTAGCGCTTTGAGTTCAACAAGGATCTAAGAGAGTATTTCCTAACACTTTTTAATTTCATTGCATTAGCATTCGTTGCAAACATGTAGTTATCATTACATTGTGTATTACCATGCCGGGTATCATGCGCTATATATGTAATAATAGTCAGACTAGGATAAAGTTTTTTGTATTTGTGTATTCGACAGATGACAGGACGCATCTATTACAAAGTTTGCCTTTTCTTAGTTTCTTTTTTATTTTACTTTCCTTTTTATTTCTTCATGACTCATCGTACCTTTGCGTTTTGAAAAGCGCACATGGCGCAGATACACGACGAACCTACCTGTGACTGCACTGAGACAAAGAGTCTGAGTGAATGGAGGAACGTAGAAGAAGTTAAATCATTATATTTTCTGGATACTGAGATATTTAGAAAACCAGGACTGTCAAAGCTGGGAACCGGCAGGACACCTGAAAGAAGAAGAAGATAGTATGTGACTAAGCTGGGTTGTTCGTTTATCATATTGTTTAATCCAATGTTTTTCAAACAGTTCTACGGATGTTCTCAGTATATAGCCCTAACATATTAGCCATATAAAAAAAAGCTCATTGAGCTGTTGTCTCTTAGTTCTTAATTTCATTCTTGCATACAGTTCTATTGAAACCCATTATTAGTGGTTAATGTAGTTTTGTTGACAAGATAATAAACAGTTTCATTTTGTAAGTAACCAATCAAACGATCAGTCTAATGGATAGTGAAGCAATTTAGCACAGTCATTAACTTTATCGACTGTATTATGATTGAAACAATTACTAAATTCCGGATTCGGTAAAAATGTTTCTTCTTCAGATATGTAATTCAACTGACCTTTGCGGAATTTGTAGGATTGCATCTAATTGCACGCTTTCTTCAAATAATTGTGTTAGAAAATTTTCTGGACAGTCGATGACATTTTGAATGAAATCCTTATGTGGTGGGCGGCTAATGAGGCATAAAGATTATAGACCTTGATCTCTTGCATATACTTGTGTTGAGAACAATACGAGGACTTCACTGACATTCAAACAGTTGAAATAAAATAATGTAGAATGTTACTCAACAAATTAGACATTGTGTGAAATTAATTAGTACAGTGCTGTTGACTCCATTGCGATCTAGTTCCTCGATATTTATTAATTAGGGTTAGTAGATGTGGAACAAATTAGTTTAACCTTTAATCGTGTGATTATTTGTAAGGTTTTAATTATAATGTGTAGATTTATGTCACCTATGATCTATCTATGTCTGTCTACTGGCATTCGGAGACTAGAAAATATGTAGAACTAGTAGGACCTAGGCCATTTTAAAATAACCTTTTATAAATCACTGACATTCCTTACAAGCATTTGGTTCTAATTAGCCTAGGCCTTGTAGAGAATAATCTCACATATGAAAATATTTAGCAGTTCAAGATCAATGTAAAATTATGAATTGCATCGCAGAAGCCCACTACTAGGTATCTCTTCAAAGTCCAAAATTATGCGAGTTTTGAGAGATATATATTTTTTCTACAGCACTGCATTATATTATTGCAAAAAAAAAGAGTTGGCAGATGCTATTTAATTCTACGCGTGTCATAGTGTGTAAATTTTGTACTCAATATATTGACGGTGTGACGTCATTTTTAAGTCTTAATGACATAGGTCGCTGAAAAATTACTATAAATACTGTCCAATTAAAGTTGTTGTTTTATGTGTAATTAGATTTCTTGAGATCTAATTCCACTATAATAATTTTATAGATTTTACTACGATGCTGTGGAGTCAAGTAGGCTTATGCAGTGTCGCAAATTCACGATTCTCATTTTTGACCAAGTTTGGCTTCAAGGCATGAATGTAGGTCTAAATGGGGCTATCATCAATCAGTCAATGAGGATTTAGCATCCGGTTCCGCACCCAAAGGTGATGTCAGGGACATCATCATCATCCTGACACTATCCTTGGGCGATACGAATGTCAAATCTATTAATATTCGGATGCATTCCTACTCCTGAAATTTACGTCCCTGACATCGTCGTCAGATGATGAACCGGACGTTAAACCGTTATTTGATTTGATATGCGATATTACAAATAATTAGAAATATTCCCTTTAATCATAAGGATGTTAATTTATGATACTAACATCATCCTACATAATATAATACTTGCATTCTCTTACGAATCCTTACAAGTAGGCCAACTCTTCACAAACTTCGTCATTTTATCATTTCTGTCGTAACATTTAAATGTGATGAACATCGTGGCCTATAAATTAAAGCATCCGGTATAATGATTACCATATGTCCTGCATTTCAAAATGTCCCGTGCACGTTGTTGTAAATGTCAACAAGGGTTGCAGGAGAATGGAAGCTAATGTAGTCAAACAAAGCGAAACAACTCGAGATTGTTGTTATCGCCCGAGTTAATTCACAAATATTATTTTTGCAGTGTGGAAAGAAAAGCATTTTAAAAGGAAGGGGCGGGTTTTGACATCATATTTTCCCGTGTTGTTTCAGGGAAGCTTGAGAATTTAGACCAACCGATAATTGTACGTGTCGTACGAGGCGACTAACGCAGATGCCGCAGTGTAGGTTTGAGTGGTCTGCGCCATGATTTCTTTGTACTTTTCCCTTTGGTCACTGAATTCCAGATTTATAGAGGTCCTGCCACATCGGTCTTGGCATATGGTAGGCACGGTAACTCTACCCTTGACTATTAAAATGAGCTTCTGAAACTTAGTTAAGAGTGCGCTATACAATAGCTTATGATTGATTGATTTTTGATTGATTGATGAAGCTTAAACAAGTGGCTCCTAGCAGACTTCGGAGTTTTTGAACGTTTAATAAGTTAGTCACCCTAAGAGGGATCGATTCCCCAACCCCTCGATCATCCCCACCCTGATTATTTGAATCAGTATTTTAACCTATATCTAAGAACCTTATGTAACCTTTTCGAATTCATACCGCCAACACAGAAAATAGACAACTTTGATAAAAGAATAGAGTAGCGGAGCATCAGATAATCAGCGATCGAAGTAAAGATTACAATCCTACGCATTCCTCTTGAATACAGTCGTTAGTCGTATAGTCGCAGATTAAACCATGTCCACTCTACAATGTGTCTACTTATCTGAACACACTATAGCCTACACGATGTACACATATATGAGCGTTAATTAATTGCTGATTGGTAATTATTGGAGAACGTTTTTGTAGGATTTGATATTTACTAGCAGTGATGTTGAAACAATATTAAGAAACGATTGTGTAGGCCTGTCTCTGTAACTGATTGCATCTAAAGGCTAGAACTGAAAGGCTAAAGCCAGATTTGACGTACGTTTCGCGACCTAACTCATGTTCAGTGATGGGTGAGCTCTGGGAGGCTTGAGTTCGAACCGTGAACCTTTGCTAAGCCAATCTATTTCTGATATCTGTTTTTTTCGCTTGTTAGACCATAAACTTGTGGCATTTTGTAATTTGTAAAAAATGGTTCACGGTCGTATTTTCTTTGATCACATCGCAAGGTAAACTTAGTTCACGGCACTAAACTGTTGCTTTATTGCTATTGTTTCGATACTTTCTGTCCTTCTCACAACCCAAAAGAAATTAGGCTAAATTTGTGAAAGGACGGTATTAGATCTAAGTCTTGAGCTGACCTTGTTGATTCCCTCTTCATTTCGCTTTCACAAATTGGGCCGATGGTTGGTCTACTTTTCAAGTGGCATAGCAAAAATATATCCTTTTTTCGGGTATGCTTTAATAGACTTTTACGAACACCTGCGTCAATCGGCGAGTCTATTCTCTTTCTTTCTAAAGTCAAACGTGTAAGTAAGTGCAACAATGTCATAATGGTAGCCTACTTGTGTACAATATTTGTTAGCATAAATGTAACGTATAACACTGCAAAGACACTTTTTATTATCTGATCATTATTTTTGCTGCTTCAATCGTGATCCATAGAAGAGATCAAGTATCTTAAAGATCAAATTCATAATAAGAATTTTTTGCGGAAAAAAATAAATATAGTCTGAAGATGGAGCAAAGAAAAGAGCAATGTGATATAATGTCAGAGCTGAATCACTCTACAAAACTTCTTTCTCTAGAATCAGCAAAATATAATAAATTATATAGTTGTTGTTGTTGCTCGCCTTCGAGGTCAAGCTTGAAGCCCCTGGCATTCTCGTAATATATGATGCGATGTAATGAAAACCTGTGTCTAGGGAATACAGTATAATATAGTAAAATTCAAATTAAATTTCTGTGTCCGATTCTTCCCCATAAGCTATGTATGTACATGTAAGAGTGACGTCTCTTATATCGTCGTCAGATGATGAACCTTATTATTTTGTATTGCATCGAAAAAAAGATAACATTATTTTATTATATCAATTTTGAGTATAATTTTAGTCTGCTTGAGACGTCCCTGACATCGCCTTCGGGTGAGGAAACGGAAGTTTAATCCTCATTGTATTGTTTTGTATTGTATTGTAATTTATGTGCTACTACATCACACTAGTACGTATATTCTAAATTCAGGTGAAAGAAAATCTATCAAATAGATAAAAGAGATGGATTACATTTTTAGAAATGAGCTGGGTACAGACACGTGGGCAAAAATTTACGTTGCACATATTATTGAACCGAGCAAAGAATTTTGTAAGAATTATTTTCATGTTCGGATCAGACCTGCTGCAACGGATCTAAATCCATCTTCCGATAGTCCTTTAATGGGAACCAGGATGAGTACTATTGAGTAGCCTACTGAGGCTATCCTGTGGAGTAGTGGAATAATGAAAAAATGAGTTCACAAGAGGATTGATGTAGGCGTATCAAGTAGTGTAGAGCTTGAAAGAACAATCCACTTGTTAATAACAAGATTGAAGATCTAACAAGTTGTTTGTTTTTCAGCAAGAGCTTCTGTTGCTATCTTGAACTTAATCGGTAGGTCGGTGAACCCGTCTCTGTACATCTTTCTGTAATGATTGACTGTATTATTATCACTGTACTGTGTTGGGTCCGGGAAACTTGAGAATATACCAATCGACAATTTACATTTGTATCGTACAGCCGACTAACGCAGATACTGAACTTAAGGGAAGAGTGGTCTGAGCCATTACTTCTGCGTACTAGACCAATTGGTCACTCAACTTCCAGACTGGCAGAGGCCTTGCCACACCGTGTGTGATCTATGGCAGGCAAGACTACTTCACTTCACTGGGCCAAAAAGCGCCTCTGAGATACCTAGTACACCGTGTTACATAACTACCGAGAACACTATACTTTTTTGATTTTATACTCAAGTAATAGTGCTATTCCTTTGATATGTGACATGCCTCAAAAGGGGCCTATTTGTCATCCATATTGAAAATTTAAAGAGAATTGGATTTATAATCACTTAGGTATTACATTTGTGCGTGGCACCTAGTAAGGTCTTGATTCCCAATATAGGGAAGGAGCTGGGTTAGCGACATCGGTAGAGTATTCTCCTCAGAAGCAAGTGGATCAAGTGATCCATCATCGAATCCCAGGTCACTCAACACAACAGAAAAATCCAAAAAGGCTTAGTATGGTTATTCGAATATCTGCGCTGGCTGACAGTGGCTGTCAGTGTGCGCTAAAAGTCAAAGATTTGAGTTGAGCTAACTGACTAAGAAAAAAAGATGCCACCATGCGAATGTGTTAAACATGTGCGGTTGTCAAGTGTAAGCAATATACGAAGAAAGAAACATATACTGTAACAATAGGCATAATGTGCTTAAAAAGTTATGCTGTTCTGTCCATATTGGGAATAAAGACTTTACTAGGTGCCACGTACAAAATATAATATCTCAGTGATTATACGTCTAATTCTCTTTAAATTTACATCATGGATGGCAAATAGGCCCCTGTTGAGGCAGGTCAAATATCAAAGGAATCGCACTATTACTTGGGTATAAAGACATTTTGTGTTCTCGGTAGTTATGGAACACGACGTATATAGAGGCGATATAAAATGTCCTTTTTGTATTGAATCAATTAATTAATAAGTAAGTATATTTATAAAACGGTGTATGCAAAAAAGGAAGCATGGCGAATATGTCAAATATGTGCGGTTGTCAAGAAATATACGAAGAAGAAAAAAGTCCTGGAGATAAAATTAATAACGGATGGTCAAGTTTAATCAAGCAGTACAACCGATGTGGTAATCTCGACATAAGCAAGTCAGGAATTAAAATATTTACATTACAGTATCTGCGTTAGTCTGATTTTATTAGATATCGACGACTTCTGAGGAAACAGAAAAGAACTACTAAAGGCTGACTTGATCAACAAATGTATTATAATAAATATTAATAAGTAAAATAATCCGGACATATTATATGTAATTAGTAAAGTGTGAAAAGAAATGACAATAAGTTGAGATATACACACAGGTATAGGCAAGTTAGGCATAAACTGTAATGATGTGAGAACTTGAGACAATTCGATAGGATGAATGCAACATTATACTAATTCTTCTTGAAACATAAAAAAGCTCCTAACCTTTTTAACATCTCGAATTTTCATCAGCCAAGGATAATTAGTTCAATTCGAGATTAAATCAATGTGGTTCTTGACAGCCTTGACGAAATCTCCATTATTTCAAGGCATTAGGTCAGGATTATGAGCCTGCTCTTCACTTTATACGAAAGTATTATAAAAATTTTGGTATTTATTTAGTTGTGTAGAAAAAGAATTATTATCATTAGCTTAAAGTTACAATTTTTAATTATCTTTAAATGACATAGAGGAAAAAAAAGCTTATTTTATGCGAAAGTAGTTTAATATAAAGCAATTTTGTTTCACAAGAAGATACAAAAAAAATCGGAGCCCACTTCAAATTAGAAAAATATAAGGGGTTATTAATTATAAATTTCAAGAATATTCGCCAACTCTTTCAAAAAATATCCGTAATTAGTGGCTTGTGATTTTCCTGAAAAATACTTGAAGCACTAACGTGTAAATTAGATTTCCTTAAATTTTTTATTGTTCAATATTAAAGGATTTTCTTATGAATTTCATGAAGCTATAGTATTCTTTTTCCTACACGCAATACCAGTAGGCATTAGCACTAATCTGAATAGATTATATAACTAGAACAACAGTGAATATTTCTTAGAAGTAAATTCTACTCAGATTTGGGGTAAATGTTCGAATATGACTTTCAAATTAAATTTCATCCGTCCAGCAGCTGCAGCCCTGCAGTATGGTATTATTATGTAGACCTAAAATTGTACTGAACGCAGTCACTGAGGAAGGCAATGGAAAACCACATCAGAAGCCATACGTTTCGTTGAGCTAAGGCATCGCTTTAAGTGTCTTAAATGCACAGCCCTTGCGAAGGGATCGACTATTAGTTGATCAATGGTGTGCTCAATGCTGAACGAGAAGAAAATTATGTATGAATTTGGGCCTTAGCCCCCTACCGTTTTGCAGAGCACTGGATAGACTAGATACAGTAATGATACAGTTATGATACAGTAATGATACAGTTATGATACAGTAATGATACAGTTATGATACAGTAATGATACAGTTATGATACTGAAGTATTAATACTGTAATTGCTAACAACACTAGCAAAACACAATAACAGCAATTCACATTTCTATATTTTCTCTCTAAAACGAGCGTATCATGAATGAATATTATGTCAGGAATTTTTACCTTACATTTTACATCAGACAAAGAACCGGATAGAATTAGCTTACTTTTCTTATTAAAATACTTTTTCAAATGTTTTTTCTCCAAACCATTAATATTGTTCGCACAGTGGCTTATTTAGAAGCAATTAAAGTTCTGCTGTAGGCAGTCAGTCTCTGCATTTTTTTACATTTCCGATGGAACCGGAAGTCAAATCAATTTAAGCAAATATTAATACAAACTACTTCATTCACACAGTGCTTGCAAACATTTTGAAATATCTAAACATTACAATCAATTGCTCATTTCACAATAAACCTATCGGGGCTCCCGTGTTTGGTCCGTGATTCTTAAATACTTGAGAATAGTCTATACTTAAAAACTGCACGTGATTCTTAAAAGCCGACTAACGCATATAATAAGGAAGGCATGTATAAGTGCTTCAGAATCCATCATATTTCTTTAACAAAATTACGGCCTAGAGATTAATTGACATAATTAAAATGTAGACAGAGTAAATTGTATTATTGCACGGAAATGGCCACGACATAGTATATGACGAAATCTGCTCAGATATTAGTTGATGTTGTGCTCATGAATGAGTGCGACTAAATTTGCTGCCGATTTTTTCAATAAATTTAATTGCTCCATTAGCTATATTAAATATGGTAAATTTGTATTAATTTAACTTGCTGGTGTCAAAGAAAGCATTTAGAAATAAATATGTAGGCCTTATTTATTTAGAATTAGACAAAAACACTGCATGCCACTAGGCCGACTGTACGTTTTTGTTATTTGTGAACTGATGTAGGAAAACAAATTTATTTCATTCATTCAAATATTGACGCTGACATTGTTCCATTGCAATTTAATTAAGTATTTTCATTCAACGTAGGACGAATAATCCGGAATCATTGGATTAGAGAGAAACAGTGAGAATTAGTGTCGAATGGTATTAGATACACAGTGTTATTGGATTAGGTCTGTCAGAACTACTTTCAATATTAAAGAGACCATTGGTACACTAATTCATCAAGCTCTTCTACAGCATGTCGGACGTTTTTAATTTAGTTTTGATGTTTTACATTATGATCCCTACACGGTCTACTTATCTACTTAATTATTTTCTGCCTGTCCTGAACTAGCAAAGTTGAAAGATTTTGACTATCTAGTTAATTAAAGGTAAAATAATATTTTGTAGGATCAATTTATTACAGCGCCGCTTGGCACTCATTTTGATTATCACCGGGTAGTTTTGTTGTTAGTGAGACTTCTCTGATAATGTATATGATTATGTTAAAATAAATTTAAAATAATGCTATGCATTATTTTTGCTGACCTTAAGTTATTTGCTATAATGTGACGTCACTACAGGTTGCATGGAATTATTATGCCATTTGTTATTTTCTATTAATTTTGATAATTTCGTATGACCATACAGAGTTTTTCTAACTCTATACTAGTGACGCTATTATTCTTATGTTGAACTGCTATATTTTGTTAAATGTCTGTTGAAATAAAATAAAGAATAAACTAAACAAAAAATATTGTCATCAGATGATGAATCGGACGTCAAAACCATTATAGAAATGGCTAAATATGCAGCCGTAGACACGCACCTATTTCACATAATGATCATTGACCCTCGTGAGATTGGAATTTATATTAGCTACATAGTTACTTGCAAATTTGGCTACCAAAATGGACATCAGATCTAGTCCTAGCTGTTATGCAAACAGACACATGCAACGTTATAATATTTATCTGTTTGCGATAGCCAACGTAGGAATTAAATTAATCAATGTTCTCTTAGAGAAATAGACGTTAAACCAAGTCTTTAGTTTTTTTATACAAACAAACAATCGCGACATATGATCTCTAATTCTTATTACATCGTAATGAATATTTCATCGATACACTTACTTTCAAGTTTTACCAACGAAATGGACGTAAAATCTATTCCTTTGCTCTTTATGTATACAAACAACATCACGCGACATCTGATATTTACTCCCGATGGGATTGTAATGAATATTATCTTGATGTTTACTTTGTCCTATAGAACTCCGAGTTCATTGACCGGGCCCAGAAGGCGGTGAGCGAGAGCTACCCGGAGACTTCCCCCGGTGGATCGGCTGAACGGCAGGTGGGGCGGCGCCCGGGCGATGTGGCCGCCCTGCACATCGGGGTCGTGGTGGCCGGCCTTGTCACCGTCGTGATTATCATACTACTCTGCTCCTACTGCCTTCACAAGATGAAGGCCTTCAGAAGGTATGTAGTTAATTATTCATGCCTCTAGTCAGAAAAATAGAATCATTATTTATCTAAATAGAACATTAAGCTTTTTTACATAGAATTGTTTCGTCTAGCAACCCTGTCATGTTTTTATGACAAAAGAGAATTATTGCAAAACAGTAAATAGAAATTGACATTATTATATTAGCCTATTTATAAAAACATCCTCTAAAACAGCCAGCATTAAAACGCTGCAGGGCAATCGACAGTCTCTTCCAGAGGAAGCCAGTCTCTCGTGAATCACCGGACAGTTGAGCCATTATGTTTACCATTATCTTCACGTTTAGTTTTAATTTTTACAATATTATTTTATCAACTGCATCTGCTTTTAAAACTATAGTGCAGAAATAGTGTAAATTTAGTGTGCTCTATTTTGTAGGCTATCTCATCGGTAGGCTTATAATAATAATTATGCAATTCATTCAACTCTTTCATTCAGATTATATATAGCAATCTGGTATAAAATATTGCCTGCCACTGGCTTCAAACCATGCTGAGCATCATGTCTAAGTCTCATTAATAGTTTATCAATGAAATAATGAATTCCGCTCATATTATCTTGAAAATTATTACAATTTAACCCATTTAAATACAAATTTTGGCCCCTTGGCCCTCTCGATTAGCTTCGATTTCACGTGGCCCCCCTCTGAAACAAAATGCATGCCAAAAGATTTCCTCCCCCGGTCAAGAATTCCTAGATCCGCCACTGTTTATACATCCCTGCTGGATATAGCGATATAGGTGCATATATCATGCTACTTGACATTTAGGCCTGTATAGATTTAAAACCTTCAATTTTTTAATAATCCTCTGTGTCATACTGGGTTAAAGTTTTAACTTTCTCTAGTCAATTTTACTATTTTCTCACAAGTGCGCATCAATATCGTACATAATAATTACAGTCCTGTCGCCCTACCTAACATGATTTTGGTTGATCCCATAGTTTTCATGTGATGCAAAGTTATCGCTTCAATGGTTTCTTCGATATTTGCGTTTGTCACCTCTTACGAATAATTACAGTTAGACGTACGATACTTACATGTATGCCATATCAGATATAGTACACAAAACATTAAAAACATAAAACACCCCTAAACCCCTAAAATAATGTGAAATAACCCGAGAACGGAACTACCAATTCGTTCGCCGGTCAGAGCCACACTAGGACTGCCAATTTGACATATTCCTACAAATTTTGGTAAATATATCTCGAAAAATGACGACACTGGAGAGTTTTCCGCACGCAGGGGGTGATAGACATAGTGGCCAATATGGGATATCTTGATCTTTATTCTGGTTCTTTAAAATGAGCCCTCTTTTATAGTCGATTCTTGTGAAATTTACCAATAATATGTAATATATCCGATCGAAGTTTGGTGGTGTTACCACCAACTTTCGATAAGATATCTTTCAAAACAAGAAAGTTATTGATATTTTAGTGTGACAGCGATAGATTAGCATTGAAAGAAGCATGCGTTATTTAACATTGCATGAAATTACGAAACTGCAATACTGTCATACTCAAATATCAAAATTGTTATTGTTTCGAAAGATATTCGATCTAAATTTGGTGATGTTGACAAAAATTGATTGTTCCATTTTTTTTCCAAATGTCACAGGAATCGGCTCTAAAAGAGGGCTAATTTTAAAGAACCAGAATAAAGATCAAGATGTTCCATATTGGCCACTACGTCTGGCACCCCCTGCGTGCGGAAAACTCTCCAGTGTCGTCATTTTTCAAGATACATTGACCAAAATGTGTGGGAATATGTCAAATTGGCAGGTCCAATTGGGCTCCAAACGGCGAATGAATTGGTAGTTCCGTTCTCGAGTTATTTCACATTATTTTTGGGGTGTCGTTTTTTATGAGACAGGGTGTAGTAGGTGGTATTATTGCCATGTTCATGGGAGCAATAATGGGCCTAATATTTATTACTTTGTGATTATCTTGCAATCGTAAAATAACTATAGAAAAGTTTGGGTAGTATTATTTAAATATTATTTCTGCCATATTTATATGAATGCATTTGACTCCTGTAGTCTCATGCTGATTCCGTGCAATCGTAAAATCGACCCAACGCAATTGTATAAGAACCCTTAAAATATACTCCACTAGTCTACGCCCACTATCCTTTCCATTTCCTCCTTCAATACAATGCTTTTATTTTTTCATCACGCACATTGACAATAATATACAATACAAGACATGCAGTACGTGGCGCCCACATGCATAGTTTTGTATTGTGTAACTTAAATAAAGCATAGTATCATACGTGTTTTATTATATAAGACTTCCTAGAATCCTGCCGCAGATTTTAAATTATTTTAATATTTTCAACAGATACACTCAATCACAAATGGAGTTATAGTCTAGTGATTGAACGTTTCATTTTGGTGCTAGATAATATTATATAAAAACGAACTAAATAAAGAGTATTAAAGAGCCAATTATAAAAATTATACAGCAAATTATACGACGTCCCTGACATCGCCTTCGGGTGAGGAACCTGACGTTAAATTCTCATTGTATTGTATTGTATTGTATTGTACAGTTGATAAATGGATAGGATTTTTAAATTAAGTCTCGGTCACTCCCGTTGCTGATGTGACTTCGAGTGGTGAACCGACGTAAAGCTTTAGATGGTGTGTCGTATTCCTTACCGAACGTAGGTGCGGAGCTGATCCCGACCCTGAGCAATTGCGGCACACGAGTGCAAAATCATTAATCCGAAGGTGAGGTCGCCAGCTCCACTCTATACATTCAGATTTGTTATTATTGGATCTGCAGTAGAACTAGCATTAATGACCGCTTAATGATTCAACTGTTCACTCTTTTCTTAAATCATCCTTGAATGAGATAATAGGCGTTAAACTAGTGTTATTTTTATTTCAGGTGGTTTTGCTCACTGAATGAAGAGGGCACGTGTTTGAGTATTGCTGCAGCGGTCCAAGGCACATATAAAAGCGTCGAGTGCGTTCCCCGTTGCTTCAACAAACAGATCTCAGTCACAGCTCAATCAAGTACCGAGAGTCAAGCCAATATACCGGAGCCGTCCATGACGTATGAAGCACCTTTATCATAATTATGTCGACACTTTCTGTGTTGCATTTTATATGACCACTGATGATCAGTTTGCTAGCGATTTTGACTAATTATAAGGATTCCCACATTTAATTATTAAATTAAATTTTGTCTGATATTTTAGGTTGTTCTTTCAATGCATATTTTAATTGGTTCTAATATAAAAGCAGTTTGTCAGAATCCGACAGCAGTATTATTGAGACACCATAAAGTTCTACAATTGTGTTGTGAAACCCAGCACAAACTAATGTAGAAATATACTATTTAACTATTAAGAACTACAATAAATATAAATAATTATTTCTGCTTTATTTTCATGCGCAGACTCTATCCTAATTTTTATGTTTTTATGTTTTAGCAAAGCCTATTACAATTGCACAAGCTATAATATATGCGTTTACAAACTATGATCGCCTTATTTCATTTGTATGTATTCTCTTTTTTGTTTCAAGTTGGCACGAATTTGATTGTAAATGTTTTTTCTACTTTGAATGCAGCACAAAACAACCGACGTCAGAATTCTCAATTGAAAATGAGATCGATTCAGCTTTCGCAGAATATCTGGTTGCGACGGCGTCAGGTAAAATCCTTAAATAAATATTTGGACATGATGCATTAATGCATTGCTTTATAAAATATACAATACAATATATATGAACATTTTATAGGACCTCTATATATTAGGTTTCCCAGAGGCGCTCGTTGGAACAATGAAGGTGGAGTCATCTAGCCTACCATAGGCCACGCACTATGTGAAAGGCCTCCGAAAATCGGGAAGTTGTGCGACGATTGATCTAGTACACAGAAGCCATGGTCCAGTACACTCTGCTCTTCACTGAAGTATTTGCGTTAGACTAGTCCACTGTTGCGAAACACATGCATCTGTGGTTGGTCTATTTTCACGTTTCTCGGACCCGATCATGGGTTACATATGCATGCATTGCGCAGCATATGAAACGATAAGGAAGAGATACTGATGAAGCAAAGGGATATCGTGTCTTCATCTTACATTTGCCTTGTTGAAAATTAAATTATGAGGATATTGTCTTGCGATCGGACCGTGCTAACGAAATAGCAAGCAAAATATATTACTAAAATTAAAAGTGAACAGTTATTTAATAAAAAGTCAATAATAATGGTCATCATTTTCGAGTATATCTCACAATTCCGCACTGTTCCACAAAAACATATCCAATTTTGGTATGCTCTTAAACACAGGGACAACTAAAACTACAACTACAACTCACATTTTTACGTTCTCTCTCAAAAACGAGCATATAATGGATTAATATCATGAGTACATCACTGTCCGGAATGTGTGCCTTAGATTTATCAGATAAGGAACCGGATAGTATTAGCTTACTTTTCTTAGCAAAAATACTTTAGTTTTCTATGTAGATCGTTTTAAGTTATATAAAAAAAGATTATAGAAAAGTAATAATGTTTAAGGTTTCACGTATTCTGTTTTCTCATATAAGAGATATAACCGTAGACCTACGGTTATGAGTCTGGCAATTTTAATTAATTTGTAAAATCTGTTATAATCTTATTCTTCTATGAGATGCTCAAACACCAGTTTTATTCTATACAGTGTACACCTTTGATTTTCATCTTTATTCACAGTTGAAGCTGGAAAGATGTGGTACTAACATCTATAGTCTATCTATGATAATTCCTTTACATGCAGTAATCTTAACATTATCAATTTAGCTTTCTTTTAATCTTATATCTTGGTGATTTACAAAATCTAGCCGAAAAGTTAACGAGACACTGACGGGTTTGATGATATAATGAATTTGTGATATAATAGCATAATGTAGTCGTCTGATGATTAAGCGAACTTATATTAAAATCGCTAATATATTATATTCTACCCACCCAGTGATATGATAGATGGCAGATTTTCTGAGAGGATTTTTCGAGACTTTTCTTACTATCTGCATTTGTCGCCTTTTTCCTAGCGCGTGCAGTTTAGGTAGACTATTTTCAAACGTTCCGGATCCAATAGAGCAACATTGTATTATACACTATATTCTTTATAGAGTCCTTGATTTGTATACCTAGTCTTTACTGAGTCTATCATAATAACGTCTCTGATATTGGCGCCAGATGATGAAACGGACATTAAGCCGACATTTTATTGGTATTGTTGTATTTTTGTTTTAGGTAATCTAGAATTGGTGCAATCCTGTCCTAAGGAACAGCCATTAGAAGAAGAAGCGATGGACTCGAGCCAAAAGACTTCTTCTTTCGAAGCTGAGGAAGGGCTTCCTCTTGAGGCACAGTTATCCATCGACCAGGCAGAATCCATCGAGACTCAGGGTTCGACCACCGATGCCACATTTGAGACGGAGAGGGAGAGAAAGAGTGGAGTGAGTGGATTACAGAGGAAGGTCTCGTTTGTGCTAGAGAGGAGCTCAACAGTCGCAGCAGACTTAGGAGATGGACGACAAAGATTGCAAGCTGATGCTATTCGTCTTCTGAAATCTGAAAAACATATCATTAGGTAATTTCAACTTCAATATTTTAATTATTTAATAATTTCAATAAATATCAGATGATGAAAGGGACAGTAACTACTGTAAGCATTTCTATATCGTGTTAAAACATTATTATAGTTCTTTATACGACTGTATATCATTGTTATATCATTCATGAAATGAACTAAAAGAGAGAGCGAAGAAGACCAAGAATGGAAATGTTGGGTGCAGTGACAGCGGGATCACAATGTGGATATGAAAAGAAAAACTAAAGATAGAGGGGTATGGAAACGTTATATGCCATGGACCTGCCATTATACAGTATGTTGAGAGAGATAGAGAAATGACTGTGGAGCATATTTTTAAAATTAAGATATAATTTAGCCTAATAAATGATTTCTAAATATATAATAATGATATCTAAATTAACATAGCATTTAGCCTTCTGCAGGCCAATGACCGGTGTTATCTCTATATGGCAAAAAGGTTAACGATATTTATCAGTAATTTCCTGCATCTAAATAACGAGAGTGCACTTTAATGCTGATAACGAAAAATTCTTCTTATCAGCATTAACATGTTATAGATTACTAAAAGCAATCCAGTCTGTTCCGGACAATCTCCAGAATAACTGAATGACCACTTTTGACTAGATTGCTAGATCTACAAGATGATTTACGGATTAAACGATAGTTCAAATGATGGCATCAATGGATTGTTTTTGATCTAGATGATTGAATCGAAATTCCAATTCGAAAGTTTGCACATGCCAACATCAAGATAGGACTGGCTCTCAGTTGTCGCTTGAAATGACTCTAGCATTTATCATTTCATCTGAGATAGCAGGTGCTTCTAATGTAGACAATTTCAATATTTTCAACTGAAATAGAATTCGTAGAATAATATTATTTTCAGTTAAATTAAATTATGGATATTATCCATATAAATTTTTTCTTGGAAGAGTAGACTGTAATGTAGACTGAAAGTAATTGATGTCACTGTGTATTTTCTTATAGTGTTGTCTTTTGTTGGACTGGTTTTAGGATTTTTGCCTTGCACCGCTTTAGGGATTTCTTTTTAAATTGTTTCTCGTATTGATTCCTCTTCTTACTATTCGATGTTGTGATTTTTACTGAATCAAT
>JAQFZF010000434.1:0-18004 GCA_034695365.1 Enchytraeus norvegicus
ATATTTCTCTAGTTTGTATAATAAAATTCTATGATCGACCGTGTCAAAGGCTTTACTTAGATCCATGAAGATACCAAATCTTGTGAAAGAGAAAGCGAGATCCAAAACAGTGCAAGTCCGTTATACAAGGCAAGAAGGTCTGTTAGAACAGATCTAGGGTGGGAAGAGATAACTTTTAAGCTTGCCTTGGAAAGTAGTAATGCAAGTACAAGATCGCCAATCTTGTGGCAAGGAATTCCATAGTGTTGGAGCAGCATAGCTAAACGAGCGTCTGCCTATTTCAGTTCGAATGTCTGGCACTTTTAGTAGATTAGTGCCGGCGTGTCAATAGGCTATGGGTCGTGTTGTTCCAGAAAATGTCTCAGAAACGTTATAGCCGTGAAAATGTCCCAGAAACGTTATGGCTCATATACGAACGAGGCTGCGTGTGGGTTGGTAGGAAGATAAGAATTAGTTCAGATAGATAAGAAGGTTTAACAATATGGGTTTAACGTCCGTTTTAATTATCTGACGACGATATCAGGGACGCAAGAATTTGTATTTTGTATGTTGATATTGTAGGAATAATATAATAGAAAAATCCATTCCTTGCTGAATCTTTTAGCCTTTGAATGTAAAGAGAAAGCATCTGACATACTAAGAGAATATTCGTGAAGACGTACGCAGAATTTTAAAATGAATATACGGCTAATTGTATAATTATTGTATTCTATTATTTACATGTAATTTTACTGTAGGCCAATGTGAGCGTATTTAATTAAATGATTTAATATTATATTAAGCAAGTATTACAGCACACTGTACTGTTGTAGGTCCACCTAAGATCAACGTGCCCCCGAGGTTTCAGGATGTGGCTTCCTTTGAGAAGGGTGAGGACATTGTGCTGAAGATACCGTTCACAGGAAACCCTAAACCCTCTGCCAAGTGGATGAGAGGAGAGACCGAGCTCTCAAATAATAACAAATACAAAGTGAGTACTGATACATTCGTGATATAAAAGAGTCATATACGAACATTTTATTTCCAATAGTTTGAATTTCATCCGTGTTGGATCCGGCAAACATAAGAATAGATCAACCGAAAGTTGCACGTGTCTCGTAGAAGCCGACTAACCCAATCACTGGTATATTTTGTTTAATTACTCGTATATTAAATTATGTTATTATATTATGTTATGTTATATTCTCTTATATTTTGTTGAATTATGTGATGTTACTACTAATCTGCCTACTAAGCTAGACGTCCTTGACATCAAATTTGGACGGGGAAATGGACGTTGAATCTTTATTGTTATTGTTATTGTTCGTCTAGGTGGAGTTGCTGGAGCGTCACGCCATCTTAACCATACGTGGGGCTGATAGGAGCGATGATGGTCCCTACAGGCTGCAGCTGGATAACGACCTCGGCACCGATTCAGCCATCATCAAAGTCGCCGTTAATGGTTAGTTAAAAAACCTTATCTTACTTGCAAGTTTCACCGATCAAAGCCGTGTAGAGTTAATAGAGAATTATGAGCTGGAAGAGAATTGGCGAAGATCAAGAATGTTTAATAGACGGTAAAAGTCCTTTGTATGCTGTGATGGAACATTATATTGATAGATACTTAGTAATTTGTAAGAAGTACTATAAGTGACCAATCAATCAGTCAATCAATGCAAATTTAGTGTCCGTTTAATGTTTAATGATGAGGTGTGCTCAGATCATGTCACGTATAACTTAGCACATCGGTTTTGGGTTCGATTGGGGATCCATAGATTAACGGTTCGAATCTCATTTGCTCACCCGTCATTGATGTAGCCGTTAGGCCGCGATACTGTTGTTAAATTAAGCTTTGGTCTTCTGGCGTTTAGCCTTTATACAAACTGCATGTATTTGATTGCTGTCCGTGATCTCTTCCTTGATATCGTCCTAAGGTGATGAAGTGAACGTTAAACCCGTATTGTATTGTTGTTGTAGGCATCCCTGATGCACCAAGGTTCCTGAACGTAGAGAACATCTTCCATGACTCCGTCAGTTTGACGTGGAAGCCGCCACTGAACGATGGAGGAGGTTTCATAACCCAGTACATCATCGAGAAGCTTGAGGATTCCATGACTAGCTGGATTAGATGCGGAACCTCTAGGTGAACTATTGTTTCAAATATTTAATATAAATTACATTGTAAGATTTATGAGAATAACACCGAAATTAACTTGAGGACGTGTTATGAAAAGTTCCATTCGTGTTGAAGTATTTGCTTAAGTAAATTAAATATGTTATTTAATATTTAAGTGTTTACTTTGAAGTTACAGAGAATATATAAAACAGAGACTACCGTTATCTTTTGCTGCTTTTAAACATTTTGTTTGATGGTGACATGTTTATGGCCCTCTCAAAATGCTCAAGCCTTTATATTCACGCATCCTCTCCATATCTTGCTTAACATATATTTAAATGAACCTGTATGTTGTGATAAATAAAGAAATTTCAATTAATAGAATAATTGCCAGACCATTTTACATTAATATGTAATTCGTCATAAGAAATATATTTTATATCTATAGCAGATTGAATGAAACTTCATTTCATTCCAGATTTGCATTCGCGAGCGTTGACCACCTGTCACCGAGCCACGACTACAAGTTCCGTGTGATGGCTGAGAATCTGTACGGCAGAAGTGAACCCTGTGAGCCTACGAGCATCGTCAAGACAGTCACTGAACAAGAGGGAAGACAGAAGAAGGGACTAAGTCTGGAAGGTGGTCACTTTTTACTTGTTTTCTCATCGTTGTTGATCTTTTTCGCTTAGTGTGTCAGTTGTGTTGCCGATCCCCTCCATCCTCGTCACGAGGGGCGAGAGCATCGCACGTCAACAAGAGTGACGAGAGTTTAAATTTATTGTTTTAAAATTTACATATATTATTTTCATATCTCTCTCGCTAGAGCACTGCCAAATGGCAGGTCCAAGTACATATTCTGACACACAATTTCATGTCGCGCTCATTAATGAGCACCCCATCGATAATCGAGTTGATACCATCAAAAACGCCATGCCTTTTCCACACCCAAAATGTAATCATGTTTCTTGTGAATATATATTCTGACTTCCGAGGTGGTTCCCGTTGCCTTCCTCAGTATGAAAATATTTGCTTTAGTCAGTTTTTACAAAATATTTTTGACGAAATAGTTTTGTTCAGTTCTCAGTTGGTCTATCCGCAAGTTTTCCGGATCCAACGCGGGTATATTTTCATATGAGTAGTATAAAATAAATTGTTTTTATAGATTATAATTTGTTTAATTTGGTTTAACTGTTCTGACAATTCGGGTAAGCATTTTTATGCTCGCATCTATCATGTATCTGCTCGAATAAAGATTATAAAAAGATTATATCAAAATATTGTAAACTTTAAAATGGATTTTGCGTTAGATTGAATTCTTCAGTGAAGTTCAAAGTTATATTAAATACAGCTACCGTACTGTATACAAAGGCTAAACCGAATTAATCGTCAGTTTTGAGGCCAAACGGATGCATCAGTTATGGGTGAGCCCTGGGATTCGAACCGTGAAACCCGATTTAAAAAAGTTAACGATAAGAATTCAATAAATAATACAAATTGTGTAGATGCTAACAGACTCTTTTTTAGTAAGGCTGGTTACTTTATGAGGCGATAGTTACTAGATATTTTTGTGATAATCACTGAAATATTGTGTATGTAATGTTTTTATTTAGGAGATGAAGGCAGACGAAAACGTGGAAAGTACGATGGACCAAAACCATCCGATTATGACAGACTTTGTAAGTATTAAATAATTAAAACGGTACTCTTTAAATATCAAAACGGGTGAGTAGTAGCATTCTCTTTAGGTTTGAGACTATTGTGGATAATTTTTGGATCACGAAGTTGTACACATGTGACATTTCTAAAATAGACTTTCGAGCAAATTTAAAGGAATAGTGAATTCGTTTCTGGACTAAATTCTAATTTCCAATAATTATGTGTGATTGGGAGTGTCGTGCCCTAGAAATCCAAATCAATGAGATAGACCTATTCAGAGACAGGCGAGGTTGATAATGGGTAACAGGCCCCATCTGCCACGTTTATTTGGAAGACAATAAATACTGTAAAAATGCTTGAAATGGGTCTCCATCAATAAATCGTTTGCGGCATCGCAAGCCTTTCGAGTTTTGAAAAGTTTAGTCCATAACATTGCACTAACGATAAATAATCGTAAAAGTTTGGATCTTTGTCGATGACGATGTTGTCACCATTGATTTCATCATTGCTATCATTGAAATCACCATTGATTTCATCATTGCTATCATTGAAATCACCATTGATTTCATCATTGCTATCATTGAAATCACCGTTGATTTCATCATTGCTATCATTGAAATCACCGTTGATTTCATGCTGCAGATTACGACCTATGGGACAAATACCGCCCACAACCCGTGGACATCAAGACCGGCAGTGTGCTCGACTACTATGATGTGTGCGAGGAGATTGGATCGTAAGTAAACACATTTATTATACATACAATATACGTCATACGTACAATATACGTCATACATACAATGTACGTCATACATGCAATATACGTGATACATGCAATATACGTGATACATACAATATACGTCATACATGCAAGATACGTCATACATACAATATACGTCATAATCTATAATTTTCAATATATCTCAAATCAATTTTATGCGAAATATCGAAGGTATGCTTGAACGGATATCAAAGCCAAAGTTAGCACATACATATTCCGACTTAAATTCTGTATTTTTATTTGTTCCTGTTCTAGTGGAGCGTTTGGAGTGGTTCACCGAGTGGTAGAGAAGGCTACTGGCAGAAGTTTTGTTGGCAAGTTCCTCAACACACCCGAGCAGGCTGATAAGAATGTTGTACGTAAAGAGATCGACCTAATGAACAACCTTCATCATCACAGACTGCTCAATCTCTATGACGCCTTCGACGATCAACACGAGATGGTGCTCGTACTCGAATAGTATGTATACACTTCCTTAAGTTTACTTGTAATACCATGTTTGTTTCATACATACATGCTAATAATATTATTGTTCGTACGCTAATCTCTCTCTCTCTCTCTCTCTCTCTCTCTCTCTCTATCTATCTCTCTCAGTGCACTGCATAGCAGCAGGTCCATCGTTCATGGGATATAACTAAAGTTAGTACGCCATATTTTCTATAAGAAAATTTTGTTTCAGAAGAGTTTCCTCAACATTGACTGCATTAGTTACTTCAACGAAACACATTCATTGTTATGTTTGCGGGATCCAACTCGGCTAAGTCTCATTCTGCTATCTACATTATTATGCTAGGTCTATTATTATGCTAGGTGTTCGTGAAACCTCATATAATATATTGGAGCACTCACCCAATTTTTAAGCTGTAGAAAAAATTTATTAAAATCCATTTTTCAAATTTATTAGATATAGTTATGAGCAGAACAATGTAAGCTTTTTAGTTAATTGTCCGTTGAACGTCTCATAACTCACTTTCATTCAACATTACATGCATGAAGGACAACAGTTGGCTATGTGAACTTATTAAATTGGCTCAATAGAAAAGTTCTTTATTTAGTGGAACACAATTAACCAATCCCGTTTGTATTATCATTATTGAGTTAAACGACGTTAAACGACGTTCATCACTGTTTGCTTTGACCAACATTGCATTAGTACAATACAATACAATACAATGTGGATTTAACGTCCGGTTAAATCCTCATTGAAGAATTACACCCGATGGCGATGTCAGGGACGTCTTAAGCAGACTATGTAACTGCGAGTCGTTCAACATGGAAACTAGTTACATTTATTTAAACGTAACGATTCACAAATAAAATTCATCAATGTACATGTAAGCCCCTATATGAAATGTTATCACAATATTCTTGACAGGTATTTGATTGTTTTGCTACAGTTTGAGCGGAGGAGAATTATTTGACCAGATAGCTGATGAGAACTACCGCATGACTGAGGCTGAAGTCATCCACTATCTGAGGCAAGTCTGTGATGGGCTGAGGCACATGCATGAACAGAACATCGTCCATCTTGACATCAAGGTATGATGCCTTACATTATGATATATATATATATAAATTATATATATATATATATAATATGATACGTGAACATTTCTTACGTTAGTTTAGAGTATAATATTCAATCAAATTTTATACTTGGTATGTTAACTTTCAATCTCATTATTTTTTTGTAGAATTTCAATTTGTTATCCTATTTTGATAATTTATTTGATAGTTATTCAAGATTTCATTAGATTTACAAGCATGCAGTTCTACATGAATAGCTCAATTATTTTCACTAATTTCTTTTTCTTTTTCTTTTAGGTGTTCTGCCGGTTCCTGGTGTTGACGATCACATTAATATAATTAATTATATTAAATGTGAATTATGTGTCAGTATACAGTCCAAAGAGCGATAGAGGGCAGGAAAGGCTCTAATGTTGGCGTTGATCTAATAAATAATTCTGCTGTGTCGCCTGGTTTACAAAGACCGTAATGTAGTTTTCTTATGTTATTTTTTATTAAACCATCTGTCTCTCACGCTTTGTGTCTCTTGACGGATCTAGAGCACAAATTCGTATACAATTTGTTTTCGAAATATCATCTTTGTAAGTGTTTCAATCACAATAATATGCCAGTCTGATCTACACGTGTAGTGTACACTGTACAGTGTACACGGTACAGTGTACACGGTACAGTGTACACGGTACAGTGTACACTGTACACTGTTAGCTCAGGCAAATTATCTACAAATCATAACTGTATCAATGTTAGCCTATACATCATGTCAAAATATATCTGAACTTCTTTATATCTATTTGTAGCCTGAAAATATTCTCTGTGAGACGAAGAAGTCTCGAGGAATCAAACTGATTGACTTTGGACTCTCAACAAAACTCGACCCTGATCAGCCGGTGAAGGTGTCCACGGCCACAGCTGAATTCGCAGCTCCAGAGATAGCGGATCATGATCACATCGGCTTCTACACGGACATGTGGGCTGTTGGTGTACTATCTTACATATTGTAAGTTCTAGTCGTTTCTATTCTTGCATTTTAATGGTAAAAGGCTAACGGATAAAGCCGAATTTAGCGTCAGTTTCGCGTTCTAACGGTCACATCAATGACGGAGTCGAACCGTGAACCAATGGAACTCGAGTAGGGCACTCGACCAATGTGCTTTAGTGGCATAAAGGAATGTTCCTGATGTTATTAATCGGCGAGGAAACATAGGAATAATCCTGTGTCATTTAATTTCTTTTAAATTATGTATTTTTGTTGCAAAAGAACCTCTGAAATATTTATTGTATTAATGTAAATCATGTAGACCCATCTCTATATATAGCTTGTAGCATTGTGCTTTTGTCATAATCGTATTCTATTAAAGTGTCACCACTAGTAGGTTAACTACATACCTAATTTGTTAAGACTTACCATCATCTATTATAATAATTATTGTGACTTCATTTTGTATTATAATTGTGATTTCATGGTTCATTTATGTCATTTACTGTATGTGGACAGCCATAAGCCTAATCGTTCGCGACTTGTCCAAAGTCTTTATAGAAAAAATACCGAGTTGAAAAATTACTAACTCAATGATTTTATTATTATTATTAATTGTGATTCTAAGTGTAATTTTAATTGCGATATTCTGCGATCTTATAGATATTTATGCCAGATTTTTAAACGGAGAAAAATACATTGGCTAGTTTTGAAATATTGAGAGAGAGAGAGAGAGACTGGAAGGAGACGAGATAGTGATAGAGTGAATGCTTCGTTTCTACAAATAATCAGACAATTGTTTGCATTTGTTGTATAAGCTTATTCATAGTTTTAAAATGGCAACATGATCACAATAGATTCACAAGCTGTTGACCATGTTTCAGATTGAGCGGACTCTCACCGTTCGCCGGTGCCGATGATAAAG
Organism: Enchytraeus norvegicus; assembly: GCA_034695365.1. NCBI lineage: Eukaryota > Metazoa > Annelida > Clitellata > Enchytraeida > Enchytraeidae > Enchytraeus > Enchytraeus norvegicus. The sequence goes on from JAQFZF010000434.1 coordinate 7,964, forward strand.
AGACTCTAGAGAACGTGAGGAGATGTGATTGGAGGTTCGACTCTGACGCCTTTGGCAACATATCAGATATTGGTCAGGATTTCATCAAGAAACTTCTGATTAAATCTCCCCAGTGAGTATTGATAAACAGTTGATAAGTAAGATTTTAATTATGTTATTTACTAGGTTTACTAGACAGATCAACTGGCAAAGGTAATCTCTTGTCTCTTGCCCGTGACCTGTTCAGCAGCATAAATCGACGAGTGATCCAGTAGACGCCTTGCAGGGCCACTGTCGGTATTATACAAATATGAACATAAAAGATGCAGCCACTTGATCATCTTTAGTCTTTGATGCATCTGTGTATACTCAAAGAGCCTTTGAGTACTGTTTTATCTGAAAAGTTAATAGTTCCTTTAAGAATGAGGATGAATTAAATCCTTATATTTATTTATTTTATGAGCGAGTGTGGCGTCTGTGCGAGGTAGAGCGTTACTCCATGGCGAAGCTATCGGTTAACGGTTATGTTGGTGGGGTTACTTTAAATCTATAATCTACAATTCTACATGTCGATGTTCCATCAGTGGAAATAGTTGCACATTTACGCTACAGACGCTTTTTAAACAAAATGATATTACAACATTTACGCCTTGTTAATGTCCACAGAAAGAGAATGACAATCCACGAGGCACTAGATCACCCGTGGCTCGCCACAGAACATCCTGACTTCACCAGTAGGATACCATCAAGCAGATACAGCAAGATAAGGGACAAGATTAGAGAGAAATACGTAAGTACTGATAGCAATTGTCGATAGGTGCTCTACTGGGTGACCCAGAAGAACATCGGTTAAGTGTCAGATTCTGGCTTCATGAGTCCTCGGATCGATTTATAGGGCTCATCCGTCACTGATGTAGCCGTTAGGCCGTGAAACTGACCTTACATTCGGCTTTAGCTTTTTTGGGGCTAAGGCAACCCGGTTAATGGGAGCGAGTTTCCATGTAGTAAGTGTTGGAAAACGGCGTGGATTCGAACCTCAACAAATTAAAATCACAGTACCATTGACACGGGCTAGTAATTTGGTGGCAGGAAAGTTAATCTCGCTGGCTGCACTGAACTAAATCTATGGAAAAGGCTTAAGATAAAGCTTGCTGTTAACAAAGTAAATGCAAATTATCAACAATAACTCTATCGTTGGTTAATTTCTCAAACAATATTCACTTAGTCATTATTCATGCAATTAAAAGAAAAACGTGCATATTACAACAAAAATCAATATACAATAAATCTTTTCTATTTGTTTAGGCCTACGTGCCCATATAACGATATGCTAATTTGCTTATATATGTTCAGGGAGATTGGCCCACACCGATGCCGGCTATTGGCAGAACAGCTAATTACAGCTCATTACGAGTGCGCAGACCTCAGGAGAATAACATATTCGACGTTTACTTCGGTTAGCAACAATTCGCACTTTATTAGGCTACTTAGGCCTACTATTCAATTTACTTACATATTTCATGAAACTGTACTTAGTAGTACAGATTGTACTAGTGTACAGTCTTAAGAATACAAATAAGCTTCGCAACGTTAAGTCTTAATTAATGTTACCATTAATGTTACCAACGTTACCATTAATTAATTATTTGTAAGCTCTAACGATAGTAATAGTTAACACGCTATACTTTCAATCTCAAATGATAGTATTAGGACATGTGAATGAAACTTATGTCAACAGAAAGTAATAAGATGGTTTTATTCTATAAAAATCTGTCACATGAAGTTAGTTTTTTGCATATTTCATATAACCAGTGGTTCCAGACCAGGGGCGAGGTGTCCGGGGCCCCCAAGATTTCATCTGCCTCTAGATTTTTGTCATGTAGAATAGGAGCGTCAGTGTAAGAATTGAAATTTGACTCCGAATTGCTCCCGCCCCCCTTCCCCAGATTTTTTAGGCTAGAACCGCTTCTGAGCTACATTACTGCTTTACTCTCCATTGCTATATTAACAGCAGTCGGTGTACATTTACCAAGACACGCTCTGGCGATTGCAACTAGCTAGCCCAATTAGGAAACGGGTCCCGGATATCTCTCAAAATATCGAGATCAGTTGTATAAGCTGTTACTATTATTATTTGTCTTAGTGTCGTGTGTCACTGTATTAGAAGATATTTATTTCTATCTCCACAGATCGGCGAGAGTTTATGCCGAGGTTTGTACGTAAGCCACACAACTGTACCATACAAGAGGGAAACGTGTGCATCTTCAAATGTAAAGTCATCGCAGGCTCTCCTCCTATCATCACTTGGTAAGGACTGCTTATTGTCTGTATCATTATAATTATTGATATCACTTCGTTAATAATATCTGGATTCGAACAATATTTGTACAATTAACTCTGATTCTATTGTATTGTATTTGATACAGAGCTGTATTAATTTTACATAATAATTTATTATAACAGATATATTATATTGTTTATGAATAATTTAGTATCTTATTATGTAATCGAATATCGCTGGTAAAGCATATCTCAATTAATTGCACGTTGCTTTATCATATTCTGTAGGCGTGTTTGATTTCTCTCTATCTTTTGTATAACTGTGTATTTTTTATGTTTCAGCTGGATAGGACGTAGTCTTCTCTGAGGGCCATATGTGCGTTAATGGAAAATATAACGTGGTTCTCTCTCTTTCTGTACCATGTCCATACAATACCTAGGCGATCATGGTTCTCCACTGTGGTCTATCCCTTGTTGAGCTGACCATATTGTCTATCACTGTTCTTTCGTATCCAGCTACTTAAGCTCTCTGTACCAGTGCCGGTTCTAGACCCAAAGCTCTAGGGGGAGGGCTAATGGGGGGCTGAGCCCCCGGCTCGGGGTCGGTCACCACCGGGGTAGCGCGTAAAGCGCGGTCGGTCACCACCGAATAGCGCGTAAAGCGTGGTCGGTTACCACCGGGGTAGCGCGTAAAGCGCTCTCTGTCACCACCGCGGTAGTGCGTAAAGGGGGAGCAAGCACAGCAAGTGGTAAATGCATATCAATTTCTGCTGTTCTGTTTACAAATATTACATTTTCGTTAAAAATACCTTTTTCTCTGACAAATGATTTGGTGTAATTGGAGAAAATGGTAGGGTTTAGCAAAGAAAGATTGGTATTGCGAAGAAATTTTCTATGTTTAGCGAATAAAAGATGTATGAAACGTTATAACACTCGAGTCGAACTATTCTATAACTATCCAAATATGTAGTAATTATTAGCCCTCCATAGCCCCTCAAAAATCTGGGTGGGGGGCTAACTGACAGGTTTGGGGGGGCTAAGCCCCCCCCCCCTCTGAAACCGGCACTGCTCAGTACGTGTTTTGCGTGGTCTGCTCCAACCTCTTGTTCCTTTAATTCTTCCGTTTTTCTTATCGTGTCGTTCTGTAATTCATCGTATCTGTTCTGTGCAGCTGCTACCTGTGCATAGCTGACCTCTTGATTAAGTTGTAACGTGTTGTACTCCAGTCGTGGTGCTATCTTTCCTCTGAAAGCATTGGTAACCTATTTAGATTTGTAACAATTAGCGTAATTTGCATTTGTTTTAGGCATTTCCAGAACAATGCGCTGAACCCCGGTCTGAAGTACATGCCAAAGTACTCTGGTAACGAGTATGAGCTGAGGATTGGTAGAGTGAAGATGGAGGATATGGGACAATACACGGTCAAGGCCGTCAATTCTTTTGGCTCTAAGGAAGAGAGTGCAGTTCTAACCGTGGAAGGTAGTTATTCATTTGAAGACTAGGATGCTTCACTCTCCATTGTTCATTTAATGCTACCGTGGCATTTGCATTGATCTGTGGTTTTGAAGTGCATATATTTATTCATTTTCTTTGTTCGTATGAATTTTTCGAAATATCACTGTTTTAGTAAGTAGGCCTATTTTAAGAAATACATTACAGTAATATTATTAGTGTAGATAGTTGGATACGTAAAATTAGGCCACTGTTTTATTATAAGCCTTTGGCTTATTCATTTTGCTTTGCAGAATTCATGCATGTATCTCTATAACAATTCTCATATGACTAAATTATTAAATTCTTATTTTTAACTTTCAGTGGCACCTCCATCACTGGTTAGACGTGCCATGAGTGCGGAACCCACAGCAGTACAGCGAAGGTTTGTCACTTTTTTACTTGTAATTATACTTTACTTGGAATTATTTCTAATTTTTTACTTCTAATAATACAGTAGGACGGGCGAATATTATGCTCTGTCCTATTTTCCCTAAAGATTGAGCTATTTCCAGTTTCGTCGTGCACCAATATGGCATCGTTGCGACTAGCGTATAATTTAGTTTAATATTTCTAAGATCTACATGAAGGTTCGTGTCGTTTATTACTACTTTATTTTCCACGCACCTGAGTGCTTAAGCCTGCAACATTAATCTCTATATTTGTATAATGTTGTAATTTTATTCGTTGTAGCTCGATTGTTTATTTTTTTCTGCACAATAATTGTCAGATATCAGATTATTCTAATAATAGCGAATAGCCTGTATTATTACGCTATTGCAAAACCTCTATAATATCAATATCTTTATAAAGATGAAATGTACCACCACTCATTTCCTATTGCAGAAGATTTATTGAAGAGGTCCACGAATACGAAGGACCGGAGGATTCAAAGCCAAGATTTGTGTTTCCTCTGAGGAACAGATTCATCCAGGAGGGTGATGGCTTCAAACTGTTGGCCACAATGGAAGCAAATCCGCCGCCTAAGGTTTCCTCACATATAAAATTACAATGATCGTTTGAAGTATTCCTCTGTCACACATTTTGTTGTGCATATGTTTCGTATATATTCTATCGATTGTTAAAATCAATTAATCCGGAGAAGTGAATCGATATATTGAAATATTGCAAATCTATCATTGAGAATAATTTATTATAAAATTAGCATGTTGATATACTAATATGTAATTAACTTGACAAAGATGTATTATAAGTGTGTTACTGTGTAGCCTTGTTTCTAAGAAGTACCGTAGGCTAACTTGTAGCCTAACAACTTTACTAGAGTTCCCTTATACATGTAACTTGCAGGTTCAAGGATGAGGAAGTCAATCCCACACCTGTGACCACAAATAAATACACTGATAGTTGATGAACGAGAGAGAATGTAATGCTAAAGCCCTATAATCCGCAAATACATTAGTAAATCGGGCAATCCTATAAAGTTTCTTATTTTAAAATCTATAAAAGTAAAGCTCAATATCGTGACATCGATAACGTTAATTATCCCCTTTAGTAACATTTGACGTCCATGAACTGTTGCAGGTGACCTGGACAAAGAACGGAAAAGCTTTGAGAGACGGAGACGGCTTCAGCCTGTCCTACTCGTTAGGGATCTGCTCCCTGGAGGTGTCCACCTGCTCCACCAAGGACTCCGGACTCTACTCCTGTGTCGCAGAGAACAGCAAGGGAACCACCGAGACTTCCTGCAACGTCTACATCAACGGTTCATACTTGTTTTGTGTTTGTTTTATTTATATTTAAAAAATCACTTGGCCATTCACTTAAGCATTTGTGTATAGCGTTAGCAGCTTCTTACAACACGTGCATTCTAAGGTTAACAATATTCTCAAGTTTCCCTGCCCCAAACAATGCTCTATCTTCAATACACTAGCCTCTATCTTCAATATATAAGTTGATGTATATGTGGGCGTTTGAAGTCACAAAAGGTAACATATTATTTAATTGAACAAAACGCTCAACTCGTTTGTCGATAATTTAATCCAACCTAATCCAATCCAGAGGTTTGGCTTATCCTCTTAAGTATAATAATTATTGAGTTCTATTTCATTCAAATTATGAAATTTGTTTTCAATACAGAGAAAGTGATCAAAGTGAAACCTCCACCTTACGTCAAACCATCGATTTCATACTCCAGTGGAAGCTCTTATCCATCTTCTTCCTCCTACCACGTCAGCACCTCCTCCTACTCCAACGGTCCTTCATATGACTCATCATATCTCAATGACTCATCGTATAGCTCCTCCCACATCAGTAGCTCCTCCTACAACACGTCATATAGCTCCTCCTACTCGTCAACCAGTACAAACCGGTTGAGCAGATCGACGAGTGTTGCTAGGAGCAGTAGGTTCTCATCCCCCGGGCAGCGGACCGGCTATCAACCCCGATCTGGCTTCAGCAGGAGCGGCATCTCCGTGGATCGATTTAGATAGACTTGGACTTCTATTTAAACAATAATAAATAAATAAGATATGATGTAATTTTCCTTCCTTTGACCTTAGTTCCTCAAGACACAAAGAGTCGTAGGGCACTGAGGAATAACATCATCCAATTCTTAGTAACCTAATTTAGTTATATCTATTAAAGTATTAGACCTTGCGGATTATATTATTAGCAAGATTATATTCCTTTTTATCTTTCTTGCTCCTGTAATAATCTCAATTATCAGTCTCATTATTTAGAAATGATCTATTAGTACTTCTTTAAAACTCTTTGTTTAGGCTATATTTGTAGATACTGGTCATATCATGTATAACATATTTACATATGACGTCCCTGATATCATCAATATATGTGGAAACGGACGTTCAACTTCTATTATTTTAATTTAATTTATTATTTTTGGAAATCACACAACTTGATGCCATCTATATCGATGTCACTTATGAGTTCTTTGGTAGAATATTGCTATGACAATCTGTGCAAGCATCTTTATGTTTCATGATGCCGAATATTACATTGAATATAATTTTATATTTGACCCTATTATAAAGTAGTATAGAAATAGCATGCAGTGAGGTTTATATTTAATACAATTGTAGTAGGCCTAATACTGACTAACGTTACAGAAGTATCAAGTCACGACATTTATTGTGGAATGAAATAGGAACTTGGATAATTTTTTAAAGCTTTCTTTACATCTAAAAAGAATTTTGTATGGCCCGTATTGATTTAGATCTTCGATCTTCCAGTTCCAAAGTGATGTAGGTCAATATGGCAGCAAGGTCCCTCCAAAGCGTTCTGCCTTGGGAATCTTCTTTCATCTTGTTCCACTCAACCCAATACTCCCAAGGTCATATGTCACATTATTTCGCCAGGTTTTCTTAGTCCTTCATCAATTCCGCTTTCCCATGTTAGGTGTCCTTGTATTTAATATCGTACATTATTTTGCATCGTATTTCCATATGAATTTATAGCCGCTGATTTAGAGCTACACTCAAGTGAGTGTATCTGATAACACGATACATATATTCTGAACTTCAATCGATGTAAATAATAACATAGTCATTGTTTTGCTTATTTTATTAATTTTTCAAGTGTAGAAGTTGTTTCAGTTTTTGGAAACTGTGTGGTGCCGGTCATCGGGGGTAGACGGCAGGAAGAGAAATGTTAGCCAAATGTTTACTGTTGTTTAAAAACATATTAGAGTTTAATGGTTTACTGTAGAATGGTCTAGCATCAATGGTGGAGTTTCGATAAGATATTGACAAAGTCTGGCGAAACAAGGAGCAGTGAAGAACATGCCATTGATGGTGTCATCGAACAAATATGGTTCGGTAGAAAATATCTTTGTTCGGTTATGGCTAAGAAATAGTCTATGTTGTGGTTTCGCGAAGAAATTAGTTAACATAGTCTGGCGAAGAAGAGATATGAGAAAAATTTGCCGGTGATGACGAAATAATACTAAGACTCTATATGGAAGGTCCCTTACTTCAATTTTTAGATACTTGATTGCCAACACACATTTTTTACTATAGTGAATCAATTCGTATGTATGGAAGGCCTTCATTTTTTGCGGATAATCAACTCGGAAAATAAAAACCACACATACCCACCTCAAAAGAATGATGGCCAGTTCTGACATCTATTGGTACTGTTCATGGAACAGTATATGCAATAGAGAAGCCTCTGTATTACCACCATACGCATGTCTCGTGCTTATCTGCATAAATGAACAACGCTTCAGCACCAGAAAGCTCTAGACTTATATATCCGCGTTGTCAATATATAAACCAATTGGGAAGTCTACCAGCTTAAACGCACAATTAGTTTAGAGATATAATATAAGGGCCTATCGACGAACCCTGGACGTCATTATAATTTAGAGTCTGGCTTCTTAAAGATAATTTCAATAATAAAATTATCAACATGGCCTAAGATTGGGTGATTCTAACGCTCGTTTAATTAGCGTAGGCCAGTGGTTCTCAAACCACTACCCGCTCGTCTCATTATCTGACGATGACATCAGAGTCAAATGCAAAAACTGCTAGTCTGCTACGTTCAATTTCCATTATAATTTAATACAATACGTATTCTGAACTTGACTGAAATTGATTTTTCAGTGTTAAGAGTAGAAGTAGACTAATTGAAGTTTTTGTAAATTGTATTTTCCATCATTGGCATTATCTGAGGTCATCTATAGTCGATACGCGTATAGATGACCTCAAATCAATGATGATGATGATGATGGTGAATTACGGTTACCCTACATTCATCATCACCCCCACACCCTCATGGTGCGGCTTGGTTTAGGCCTACCAAAAAGTGTGTGGTTTCGCTAAGAAATTTTAACAGTCTGCCGAAAGAAGGCGTGCGCAATAATATTTTATTAGCCATTGATGACGTCATCAAGTCTGAAAGCCAAAATGTCGTCAAGCGTCATCAAGTTCCAAACACTCCCCCTCGCTCCGATGTGAATGCAGTCATTAGGCTGAGAAACTAAGGTTAACTTCGACTTTCGCCTTTTAGTAAATCATTGACACCATATTTTATTTTTTATTTTTTTATTGCTCTCAAGCACTTAAGGAAGTGATAATTCAACTAAGTGCAACGCACGCACGTTCCCCCATCGTCAACTACCGAAGCAGAATATAGTTAGGTATGCCCTCCAAACACTGCCTATGCTTTCCGCATAAGCAAGCACATGTGAGGTTCACTATAACAAGTGATAAAGTGCTTCGACGCTAAAGCCTTCCAACTACTACATACAGTCGCCTTTCAATACATGAACCAATCGAGATGGCCTACCACATAGAAATACTAATAATAGAAGTACTTCTATGGCCTATCAGATCAAACCCTTTTATTATTTTAGCGACATAGTCCTATCGACGTACCTGAACGTCATAATATTATTAAAGTCAGACTTTTAAAAAGACAATTCCAATAATTAGCAATCAATCAATGCGAATGTAATTCTCCTTTCACTAGGACATCTGACGACCACGTTAGGAAAAAACTCCTACGTTCAAGTTGCCAATGCTTACCTCAAAACGTGTTGAATCTGCCAACGAAAGAATAGTCCAACCGAAAGCTGCACGTGTTTCGTAAAAGTCGATACTAACGCGGTCACTGGTTAAGGAGACCCTCAGAAAAAATAGTTTTCAAGAAAATATGGCATGGACTAGAAACTCTACGGTAATAATAATGATAAAAAAGCGTATAGACCTACACTCAGTTATAGGCCCCTATAGGCCTACCTTGAACCTGCAGTGCAGTGCACTGAGTGTGTGTGTGAGAGAGAGAGAGAGAGAGATTTACTTCGACCATAGATCATCCATGCAATCCCAAAGTGACGTAGGTCTATATGGCAGCAAGGTCCCTCCAAAGATTCAATTGGTCCCTCCAATTGATTCATTTTATTAATGAATCAATTTGTAGCCATATTGGATGCCTACATTTATCACAGATAATCAATTCGGAAAATACTATCCACGCATACCTGCCTCAAAAGAATGATGGTCAGTTCTGACATCTATTGGTACTGTTCATTGAACAGTATATGCAATAGAGAAGACGCTGTATGCCACCATACGCATGTCGAGTGCCTATCCACCTACCATAACCACCGAAAACATAACCACCGAAAATAACCACCGAAAAGTTCTCGAATTATATAGTCGCGTTGTCAATACATGAACCAATTGAGAGGCCTACATACTTTTATTAGTTTATGGAGAAAATGGTGTTTATTTCTACAATATCTCTGAATTTATATTAGACTATGTAATCCTTTACAAATTATAGATAAATCTACGGAATAAAACTAATAAC